>VXBT01006613.1:175902-210333 GCA_013400235.1 Oriolus oriolus
TTTTTTTTGTTACTTTTTTTGTGCTGATGTCCTTCAGATCTGAAAGACAATTTGGGCAGATTCACTGCGTGCTTCAGAGCAGTTGTGCGGTTTTTAAATAACACTCCACTACCCAAATCTTTCTCTCTCCAGTGCTCACTGAGAAAAGAAATTAAACAAAACCATTCTGTAACATGCCAGACTACAGAATATCATTGCCCCCATCTCTGGCTCCGAACCAGGAATTCATAATAACACCTTACATAAGCATTATTTTCATTAACGGATTGATAAAGACAATGTCAAGCCCAAGAACAACCCTGACAATAAAATTGCAGCATCATCCTATTATTAGCACCACAATCACTCAAATGCTGAAAGATTTTTAAAGGAATTTTGGGATCAGGATTGTGTCAGCAATATACTAATGATGGCAATTCATGGTCACTTCAATCACACGTTTGGGGTTTGTTGTTTCAAGGTAAAGAGTTCTTGCTCTTTCATCTTTGTCTCTTCTGCTGTCACCCACTGCAGCATCAACGTTATTAAAAAAGCTTCCCTTCATGTTCCCTCTCAAGAAAAGGTTTCCCTTTTCCTGTCGTCCAAGTCCCTCTGTGGGAAGGAAATTCAGATTTATAGAAAAGTGAGAATGCACTGTGGACACATCATAAACAGTGTTTTAAGGGCAATCTAAACCCTGCTAAAATAACATTGTCTAATTTGGCATGGTCATTTAAAGAGAGGTAAAATATTTCCTCCTTATAAAAATGATGGGAATACTGAAATGCTGCATTTCTGCAGTCCAAATGATGTTTTGCCTTCTTTGTGAAATAAAAGTTCTCTGAAGGACAAGATAAAACAAAGATGTGATATCTTTATGAGGAACAAGGAATGGCATGGGCTGTCCACCTCCTTCCCATGAAACCCCACCCGTACATTGGTGTTTGGGATGAAGTTCTCATCACCTCTCTCCACTGAATCAACAAGATACTCGATTTTCCCAGTGTTTGTGTAATTGATGAGCTTCTCCAAGAGGTAAATGTGAACTACACTTGGAAGAGGTTCATAACTGAGGAGATCCAACCCCTGTAAAGGAGATTCCACTGGAGTCAGCAAGTGCAGCCCGGGAGCAGCCGGAGCCTCTGTGGGACCAGGCTGATGCTCAGATCAGACATCGCCTTTGTGCCAGGAATAAACAAACGCCTCAAAAAGCACCATGAGAACTCTGATCAACATCTTCCTCTCAGATAAAGGAAAACACCGATTAAAAATGTGCTGCTCTTGTGAATGGGTAATGCTGCAAGTGGAACAGTGGCTGATTTTTAATTCAAATTACTAACAAATTACACAGCTCATTAACGACTTACACTTGGAGTACATTTACTCACAAGGGCATACACCAGCCCCCAGATGTGCTGCTTGGGAACCTGATGGAAACAAACGTATCAGAAGCTGGAAAGACAGAAGGGAAAGCTCTGTAGAACAAAACTCGTACTCACAGTGAAAGCAAGAGATAACACCTCCCCTGTGTTTTGTAATTCATCACACCTCTTGCAGTGTCACAGAAGTTCTGCAGCCTGCCAAAGCAAGGCTAAAATTAATCACAATTACATTTTTAAAAAATTATGAGAAGGTAGAGAATGCAAAACAAACACAAAACGAAAATAATCTAAGCTAGCACTTTTCGTTGTCCCAGTCTGCAGGGGGAACATGTCACTGTTGACACAGTGAAGGGAACAAGCCATGTTGTTACTCCTGGAAAAAGATATCAATGCAATCCAGAAGTGATGCATATCAGAAGAGAACCAGTTAAAAGAGTCTTTCTTTCCTCATTTGGGCATGAGATTTATTCCTTTACCATCACACACTTCCCACTCCTCAGGACTTGGTTTTCCAAGTATCTGCAGGCCCAATCTGCTGCCATTAGAATTCACTTTTCCTGCCAGACTGACCAAATGTTCAGAAAACTAAACTCGGGACATTTCTATTTGCACCACATAAATCTGTCTGGTTTGATTCACAAGGGCTGTAAAATCCAGGTTTACCTGGCTCCCACCGAACTGAACATTTCATTATTTCTTTTTCTCCCAGCTAACAAGCAAGAGGACGAGGGGAACCTGTGGCAGCAGAGGTTGGACATTAGCAAAAATTTCCACACTAAAAGAGTGAGGAAAGCATTGGAAGGAGATGCCCGGGGAGGTTCGGAATCCCCATCCCTGAAGGTGTCCAAGAAAAGCCTGGAGGGGGCACTCAGTGCTCTGGGCTGGGTGACAAGGTGGGGTTCAATCACAGGTTGGAATCAATGGTCTTGGAGGGCTTTTCCAACCTCAGTGATTCTATGATTCCATAAACATTGACAGGTACAAGCTGCCATCATCCCTCCTAACTCCACCAGCCACCACCCAGCATCCCATTCCCATCCTGAACATCTCCTCCAGCCCTCAGGGTCCAGCCAAGCCAGCCCAGTTCCTTTCTTTCTGCTACACCTGACACCTGATCGGTAATTGCGTCTTTTGTGGATCATTTGCCTGATCACGCTCATTTCCACAGGCAGAAAAAAGATTTCCTCTCCTGATGGATAATGTCTGCACCCAAGAGAGGGAGACAAAAGCTCCCATGACTATTTAATGACTTCACGTAGTGACTGGCACAGTCAGCAGTGAAAGCTCCAGAACCAATCTGTCCCTGGTGATTGCTCCAAGATTGGGATAATAAATTAAGCTTTCTTTTTTTCCCTATTTTTTGCTGGCACAAAAACCAGCTGAGATGAAAAGCTCACATGGACCCTCTCTCACCTGAGATCTCTCCCTCCGAGAGTGACCCACGGCTCTCTGGAGTTAATCCTGTCAGGCAGAGGAGCTGAGCAAAGCCATCGCACAGCGGTGGAACCGCCTCATCTCCCGATGAACGGGGACATCCGAACACCTTCAAGGCGGTCAGAACTGTGCTCCTGTCCCCTGTGTGCTGCTGTCCCCTGTGTGCTCCTGTCCCCTGTGTGCTCCTGTCCCCTGTGTGCTCCTGGCTGACAGTTCCAGCTGCCCAGCTCCTCATGAGGAACCCACCACAGCCCCACCCTGCTACTGATTTTTTTTCTGAACTCTGTGCAACCTCGGTGCAACCTCATGAGGATAATTTTTGTTCTTTCTACAGTGTCAAAATCAAGGAGCTTGACTTGCCCAGAATCCAAACTTTCAGCACTGAAGGGACTCCATGGGTGAAGCCTGCCCCATGTAAGAATCCTGGGCATGAAGAAGTTAAGGAATCTGTCACAGGTCAGGGAGAAGGCTGTAATTATGTTTGTTATCCTTCACTCCAGGAGACATCTGGGATTTAGGTATCTGTGTTCTCTTAGGGTTGCAACCATAAAAAGCCAACCTAAACTTCTAAGATGACAAAAAAAAAAAAAAAAAAAAAAAATAAAATCAATCATTGGGTCCAAATTATCATCTATAAATTCTGGCCACAGAACTGGGTAATTTCTGTCCCCAGGTAGAGATGGAAAGGAGGCAACAGGAGTAGGCAGGGAGCATCAGACTAAACATAACTTATTTCCTTTTAAAATATGACTTTTCACATTGTTCTATTAGATTTTGCTCTTCACATTAAATGTTGAACGCTTGAATGACTTGTTTTAACTCTCTGTAATCTTAGGTCTATATTTTTCAATAGCATTATTGCCCAAGAGTGATAAAAATATAGATTTTGCAATTTTACATTTAATGAGAAGTCTGAAGTTGAAGAGCTGTGTTATGATCCCTGGATTTAAATAAAAACTCAATATAGTGCTGTTTGGAGATTTCAGAGTTTCTAATGCCCCACCCAGCTCTGAAAATTTGTCTCCTTTATCTTCAAAACAGAAAGTAACCACAGGCAGGCACAGCATAATGAAACCAACAGTGATAAAACAGGGGGTGAAACAGCCACCACCAGGTCACTTCTACACAGAAATGCCAATTATTGCACAGAGAGGACTCAACTGCTCATCCAACTACGCTGTGCAAATGCAGGGGTGGGATTTGCATATGCAAATGTTGGTCTTTTCATATTCAGGTGCACACACCTGCAAAGTATTTTTTAGAGGTCAGCTGAAAATACTGCCTAAGGAGTTCAGACTTTTCCAACACATCATATATTTTCACAATTATTCATCAGACTCTCTTGCCCTTGTTTTCTAAATCACTCCTTTAAATCAAACTAGCAAGATTACAAGGGAAAAATACCATTAACAGATAACAGATTATCCCAAACTGAAATTAATACAAATTACAAACAAGGGAGAAGAATAGGAAAACCTTTTCAGGGCTGCATTTTCTCTTGTCATTCAGCACCCCTTACCACGACATTACAGAGATCAACCAACAGGAAAGATGAAAGACCTGCTGTGGTCTTCCCTGCTTCAAACACTTCAAAACATGGAATTCATCCAGTAAAGGATCAAAAGTTGCATCTTTCACTGGAACTGCATCTCGTTTTCACAGTGCACACGAGGGTTACAAACATTTCTGTGTACGCTCCATGCATGGAAAATGTCTTTGGCAAGGACTCAGGCACCAGGGAGGATGTGTGGAGGCCAAGGTGTTTGCAGGGGACCAGCTGGAACAGAATTTTGGCCATTTGCAGTTGCACGTTGTGCTACAAGAACAGCTGAAGTGAATTTTGTCTCCAGCAGCACATGCTGCCTCGTGAAAATGCCCTTCAAAAGACCACAATCCAAGCAAACAGAATGGTAACTCAAAAAAATTGGGAAAACTGGCAATTTGAACAGGATTGTGACTCCTTTGGTTGAGCGTCTGAGTGCCACAAGCACATCTGGTTTCCTCAGGGTCTGTGTTCTAGCGGGAGATGTCATTCCCACAGCAGTCAGAGGTGCAAAAATGAGCATAAAGCACTGAATTTCCAAAGATCCCAGAGGATGAAAGCACGGATACATATCCAGAAGCTCAAAGAGGAGGCAAAGTTCCACAAAGGCTCAGAAGGCTGATGCTCTACAGGGCCCAAGGTTGATATCAGGGAGCAGAAATTCATAATTATTGTCTTGCTGCTCATTTCTTGGGGGACTTGGGAGGTGAAATGTGGCTGTGCCACTTATTCTTATAAGCCCAGGGTTTGAGACATTCTGCAGGAATTCTGATAGATGAGAAAAGAATCAGTGTCAGGCAGAAGCAAAGACATGTTCTCCTCATTTTTGCAGACTTCTACCAACATAAAAATCAGGATTTTTTCTCTTGCTAGGCCAAATTTACCAAGATTCATCCCAAAAAGGTTAAGATGACAGCTTTAGGAAATGTTAAGGAGGAGTAAATCGAGTTGAACACAGTTTCCAGTGCCCATAAAGGTGGCTCAGGACAGTTCTGTGCCTCCTCCCATCCAGGAGCAGTGTCCCCAGTGCTGCCTTCTGGGGGGAGCCCTCTCAGTTCATCTCTCTGGGGATAAAAATCCAACAGTGAGACGCTTTCAACATCCAACCAACTCCTGAGATGGTGTCCTTCCCTCACCTAGGCAGAAGGAAAGCCCTACATCCCAGTTTATCACCTTTTCCTGCTGTTGTTTTCACATGGATTATCAGAGTAGGACATTTGAGCACATACAGCTTGTGGCAAAATCAAATGTTTCCTTTCAAATTAAGCCACTAGCAGGAAAACCACCACTTGCTCAACATTTTATCCTTGCTTTTCCTGCAATCTCCAGGACTTTCTTGAGAACGACCTGAACTTAAAACCACAAGAATCTGTCTGCACTGCCCTGTGTGTACTCGAGTACCAGTCTGGGTGTGTACCACGCCGCTGTGGCAGAAGAATCGAAAAAGAACTTCAAAACCACTCCATTAAAAGCCAAGTTCTGAGCCCTCACATCAGCAGTTTTCTTTTCCAAGTGCTGGTGCAGTCGAATGACCCAGCACCGTCATCTCTCAGCTTATTTGTGGTTTGGGGAAATGAATCGAGGCTTTCCAGTTTCTGCTCTGTGGTGAAAGATGCCCACAGATAAGTTGGACTCCTTTTATTATCAACATGAAGTGTTACATAAAAAATATGCATTTCCAAAGAGTGAAATACAGGCGAATCTTGTGAAAAGTTGTGCCTCTCAAAACACATTAAAGGAACTTTTTAAAACTTTTCTAAATAAAATCCTTAACTCTGGAGATAGGCTTGAGGAGGGGGGAAAAAAGCAGTAAAAACAAAAAGCAACATAAAGTCCAAAAGACACAAGGAAACATAATTTGATGGGAATTGCAGGTCATTCCTGCTGCCATTGAGAAAGGAATTAGGGTGTGGGGGACTGCTTAGTGCTCCATCATGTGGAACATAAGTCAATAAAATTTTAGTTATTCAGGAAAATGCCATTGCAAAGTCTCCTTGCTTGACTTTGCCACTGCTGCTCTGCGTGTCAGGTCTGAATAACTTTACCAGGAACGTTTTCTGTTTGCTCTCCTCATCTGAGCCGTTTCCTACAATTGATGCAACTGATGTGTTATGACATCAGTATTTATGGGAATGCACCCATAATAAGATGACTTTTCACGTTTCACAGTCATGTGTGGAAATTTGTATCCAATCATACAAAATCTTTCATAAATCACTGGCAAATGCTGGTGAAACATAATAATTCAATAACATCAGAACATATAAAGAAGTCAAAAATAAACTCTAACCTTAGGGTTTGTTTTTTTTTTTTTCTGGGTCGTACATGAAAAAATTGATGGAATAAATCAAACTGATTCTGGATCAGCACAAAATCTCCAAATGATATCCAACAGGAATCTTCTGGGTACCGAGATTAATACCTCCACAAGGAGCTCATTCAAGGCTGAAAGGAGCAGATGGAGACAAATGTCAGCTGAGACCAGCATTGTGCCCCTTTTCCTCTTGCTCCTCTGCCTACTGGAGCTGGTGTAAAAGAATGAGTAGTTCCCACTGATTCAGTAGTTAGCAGGAAACTACCCTAGAATGTGGGTATTCCCTTTCCAGTGGGTTCCTGGCACTCGGTAGCAAGCAAGGCTCTTTTATCTCTCAAGTCTCAGTAAAAATATTACACATTTCCTCTCCCTTGCAGAAATGCTGTGAGGAATAACACACCAACAATTACTGACAACTGAGACAGAAAGAGGATGGAAACCCCACCAAATTTCAGATTTATGAACAGCCAGGCAAATTAAGCGCAAACTAACACTAGCACCGAGAAACAGGTGGTCTGCATGACCTGTAAGTGGGAAATACGGTCTCAGCAATAAAAGAATCAAAGAGAAATCAGCCAGAAGAGCACTTCTTTCCTGCATGGTATATTCGCTGCCTAAAGGTCAGGTAAAATGAATTGTTATCAGCACCTGGCAGCCACACAGGGATGCAGAGATGTCCAGCTCCATGGTCCCACTGCTCAGGCATTCCTTGCCCTCAGCAGGTTAAAACTTCATCCTGTTCTTAAAAAAGGGCCGAGCTGAGGATAGGGCAATGAAATTCAATGTATAATTAGCCATTCACAGCTGGAATAGTCACTGGCTGTTCTAAAGCAGACAACAGGAAAAATGATGGAGAAGGGAGGATTTTCACACACTTTGCACGGCTCCAGCTCTGCAGGACACAGAGGTTTCTGTGGAGGAGCAGCACAAATGTCAGTGACACGGCGACATTTCATTTCTCACCGAGGTTTCTCTGGTGAGGTGGAGCCCAGGCGTTACTCACAGTCTAATTTTAGGCACTGCTCTCTCCACAGAGTCTTGGCAGACAAAAAGCCCTGAGGTGGAGCCCCCAGAGCTGCAGGGACAGCAGCTGACTCCCACCCAAAGGCGTCGCCGCGCCGGTTCCGTGTCACACCTTGGGTCAGAGCATCCATGGATTCAGTGACACGGGGAGAGGGCAGAGCAGGCTCGGGGATGAATGAAAGATAAAGCCTGGACATCTGCCATCTGCAAACTCAAAAAGAGTTACAATTCAATAGCCCAGACGTGATTTATGTTTGGTATTTAGTAACATAAACACCGCGTGTGTTGAACAAGATTTATGTGCAATTTGGGCCTTGCTTGTGTCTGAATCCATCTTTAAATTAGAAACACCACACGCTTCTGACCAGAAAAAACAACCAGCCCACTAAACCCAGGTAAAACAGAATATGACAACAAGCTGGAAAGAGCAACATTTTTGCATGTCGAAATTAATAAATGTCATATCTCTTGCTCATGCAGAAAAAAAATGCAAGGTCACTTTCAGCAGCTCCAGCGAGCACTCGCATACTGTATGTGGAGTTTTAACATAATATAGAGCCATCTGGTATGGAAACTCGAGCTCAGCAGATGCATTTGGAAAACAGAGCATTCATTTTTATTGTGCACTAAAATTACATTTAAAGTGTGCTCAAAAGCATAACTAAAACAGATTGTCCCTTCCAGCATTTGTGTTGCAGGCACTGATGGGGCCTCTGTTTGTGGAGCCTGTGTTCAGACCTTTGGTCTGCCTGCTCTCCCTGTCATAATATTAAAAGTTAAACATCTTTCTTTCTGATAAATACAACCCTGAATAATCATCTAAATGCTCTCTTATGCTTGTTAGCTGTTCAAATTTTCTTAAGAAAATACAGTATTTGATTTCAAAGTTTGTACCCTATGAAAATCCATTGGACCAGAAAAGCAAAGCATTACAGGCTGACTGGTTTTTGTATTGGCTGCATTAATTCTTGGTTTTCACAGCACAATAATTATATAAGAAAAAAAGGCAGGCAAAAATATAGGACATTTTCTCTTCCTGGCACTGAAAAAGCCCCAGATCTGGAACAGCGAAAACGCCACACCCAGCACCCTTCAAAATAACAAGTTAATCTAGGAGTTATTATTATGAATTCACATTTTTGGAGTTTCAGTGTGATTAGGTTTTGTCTCTAGAGGCTGGAAATTGGTTACCTTCACCAAAAAAAGAGACAATCCTAACTAAACAAGCTGCATATTTGGTCTTGCATACAAACTACAGTAATTTAAGAAGTGAAAATAATTCTTGATCCTTTTGTAAGATTTCAGGAAGACAAAATGTTTTCAGTCAGGGTGGTCTTAAATCAGTAAGGACAGCAATGTTTTCTTTATCTGGTGAGGAGGCCAATGTAAAGAAACATTCCCAAAACTGACTGCTTTTTCCATAACTCAGAATTACCCTGCAAGAGACTTTGAAGTCTTTTAAAAAGTTCTAGATGTATTTTTCGTTTGCTCTCCTTCTTCCAAAAACCCCACACTCACCCAATTCTAATTTTTTAGCATTTGCAAAGAGAATTTCCCACCACCATCAACTTTCCCCTCACTTCTGCTAAGCCAAGCTTATACTGCAGAGGGCCCCAGCTTCCAAGGGCTTTGAAACCTTCCCTGGAGTTCCACCACTTGGCTTCGCTCCTGCTTCCAGACCCACACATCCCCTCCACTCTCACCTTGCTCGTGACTCAGGTGGCCAAAACCAGAGGATCTCTGTGACTCCAAATTCTTGTTTCTCTCCCAGATCTTCCATCACAAGTGGAACACTGCCAGCACAGATCCCACTCTGACCTTACCAGGAAAGGATCTGATCATGCCTGAGCTGCAGCACTGCTGTCCTTTTTCTCTTTTTTTGCCCTCCCTAAATTCAAGCTCTCAGTATCAGGGCTCTAATAATGCAGCAGTCAAGCTGCACTCCACAGCTTGTAATTCACACTTGCTATAAACCATTATAGGATGCTCCCAATGAAGGGCTCTAGATGTATAAAAAAATAATAAATGCATGAGTTGGATTGTATATCAGCAATATTCCTCCTTGGAAACTCATCTTTTATCTTGAAGGTCTGGAAAACATAGAACACCAGTCATATTTAACTTCCTTTCCTGTTCTACCCCTTGGATGTCACAGATTCGTGCACAGTGGCTTTCAAGACTCTTTTGTTGTCACATAAACCAGCTTGATTCCAATACAAAAAAAAAAAGGAAAAGAAACATTAAATATTTTGGGGTTTTCTTTTGTCTGCAGAGAATGGAAATATAATTGCACCTGGCAGAGATAAGGAACTGCTGAAAGTCAAATCCATTCTGAATCTACGGGCCCAGAATAAGAGGAGAGAGAGGTCTGAGAGCCTCATTATCTCAACAGTGATGGGAGACGTGCAGCACGCTTCTAGAAACGTCCTGCCTGTCAGCTTGTGTCGCTGAATGGCGCCTTGTGGGTGGTTAAATCAGCGCCCGGCTGAACATTCTCCGGGGATTTCACGACTGCCCTCAGAAAGAACAATTCACCCAGCGCACTTGCAGTTCTGCTCTCTCTGCTATTCCACCTTTCAGATGCATTTCCTGCTTTCAGAGCTACAAAGTGCTGCTGGAGCCCGGCTCGCAGCCCGGTGCTGGCTTGGGAAGGCGGTGATGGCACAGGTGGCACAGCATACGCTGCGTCCTCAGCGGGCACCGCTCGCGCCACGGGTGCTGCCGTGTTTACAGCCATGAATAAATGAGAAGACATAATGCAGAATCGGGCTGCGAATTTTTCAATCTACTCGTCAAAAGGAAGGATTATTTGAAAGATTAATTATGTTCAGCCGTCGGCTCGCTCTGTGCTCTGGCCTGCACCATCACAAATTGCATTTGTCAAAGTAACGCGGGTGTTTAACGCACGTGAATTACGTGTATCACGTTCGAGGTTCTGAAAAGGTTGCAGTGCGTGATCATCCACCATTCACAGCCTTCCAGGCCTGAGGAGAGGATGGAGAGGGACTTTTCACCAGGGCATGGGGTGACAGGACAAGGGGGAATGGCTTCAAACTGAGAGAGGAGGTTTACAGGGGATAATGGGAAGGAATTCTGCCCTGTGAGGGTGGTCAGGCCCTGGCACAGGGTGCCCAGAGAAGCTGTGGCTGCCCCTCAAAAGTTTCCAAGACCAGGCTGGACAGGGCTTGGAGCAACCTGGGATGGTGGAAGGAGTCCCTTCCCATGGCAGGGGGTGGCACTGGATGGGCTTTGAGGTCCCTTCCAACGCAAACCATTCCATGATTTGATGATTCACAGCCTTGCATTGTCCCTGCAATGGCATCCGCATACAACCCTACAGGAATTTTGAGAACAAAACATTAACAACATAACTCTGTCCTCCAACAGAAAAATTTGAGACTGAAGATGGCAAATTTGCCTGGAAGTGAATACAAACAAGTTAATGAACTCCTGGATGGACAAGCCTTCAGAAGCAATAACAATTCTGACAGTCACAGGGAGGGCTGCCTGTTTTCTATGACAAGCAAAGAACAATTCAGGAGCTCTTAAGGTTTGACATTTACAGAAGGTCAGGCTACAGACTCTCTTCTGGCCTTAAACAATGCAAACAAAAGGAGTTTTCTCTCTCATAAATTTTTGTTAGACGAGATACTCTTAAAATCTCTGGAGCTGTGCACAGATACACTGGATGAATATATTTCCATCTTTTAGACCCAAGGTAGGTGGTGAAAAGAGAAAGAACGGATCTCAACATTACAGGAGTAACTTGCCTGAGAAGTATTTCTTATTTCTCTTATGAAAATAAATACAAAACCAATAAGGAACGATGCAGAACCACCACCACAAACTCGAACCATTTATCAATGGGCGCACTAATGAATGTTTTTAATAAGGTCCTGGTCCAAGGTATTTCTTAATGCAATGATAACAGAACCAATTCTGTAATCAATATATATCACTATTAGTTATGGAAAACTTGATTTACAAATATAAGTAAAGGTTAAGTCTAGTGGAGTGTTCTTACTTTCATATATGTTTAATTGACATATTTTCATTAATTGGGGTCTCTATTTGATTGGTAAAAGAACTATTTAGAATACAATGCGAACTAGTTTCAGTAGTAAGATGAGTTAGTTAATCCTTTATTTTGGTATTTGTTTTCCTATGAAATATATCCAGATATTAATGCAACATTTCCTACCAAGTCAATCGTATTTCACTGGGGAAATATGAAAGCAATGAGGAAAACCACAACAAGGAAACAAAAAAAACCCCAAACCAACCAAACAAAAAATAAACCAAACAAACAAAACCCAACAATAACAAAAAAAAAAGGAGACCTGCACAGAAAGGTAAAGAAATCTAATCCCATTATAACAGAAAAGTTTACAGTTGATTCGGAGTTATTCTCCCATTATTTCCTTTCCCATCCTCTAATTTACCTTTTGTGGTTTTTCAGGGGGGTTGGGTTTTTTTAAACCTTTCTGAAGTCTTTTTCAACCTTTATTTATATTTGACCTTCATCCTTTGGATATAAAAGTATTGACACTCAAACTATGAGGTAACACAATAATTGAAAAAAGTTCTGGAATTATTCCCAAGTCACCCTCTTTGTGCTCCAACACACACACGTGCCAAGAAGTTTTCTTAAACTCAACCTGGATGCCTGTGATACTTCAATAATAAAAAATTATCACAAAATTACCAATATCATAGAATCACAGGATGGTTTGGCTTTGAAGGGACGTTAAAGCTCACCCTGTTCCACCCCCTGCCCTGGGCAGAGACACCTCCCACTGTCCCAGGCTGCTCCAAGCCCAGTCCAGCCTGGCCTTGGACACTTCCAGGGGAAGCCACAGCTTCTCTGAGCAGCCAATTTTCCTCAAATCTTAAAATAAATAAATAGATAAACAAAAAATAAATCTGTGCATTCCCTTGGTGAATTCTGGATCTCGTAACCAGCTCTCTGCCACAGTAAAATATCTGTACATATGTACCTCAGCTGTCAGTGCATCTTCTGCCTCGATTATACAGCAACAGCTGCCACCAAATTTCCATAGACATGACCCAGGACCGTCCCTTGTATTTAAATCCAAGCCACATATAAATTAAAATAATGATGAACTGCATTAAAATAAGGCAGTGAACTCCAGCTACAAAGGTCTGTTTTCTTCGTCAACATCCACAAATAACTCCTCAGTTTAATGAGATTTTTCTCCATTTACCATACACCCAATTAGGGAGCACTTCCAATCCATGCTTTACAATTCTGGGAAGCTTTAGGCAGAGAAACCGAAAGGAAAGGGGCTGATAGAGCTGGTGCTGCTGCAGAAAGAGCAAGAGTTAATATATACAGTGGAGCTGCATTTTATATAGGTTGCTCTGGCACAAGACAGTCTTTTGCAGCTGCCTGCTGGAATTAATTGTGTGGATGTAGAGCCAAATTAACCCAGGGTAATTTGGTGAGGAAGGTGAGGGCAGTGCCACTGGGGGTGAAAGTTCTCCCTCATAAAAAGTGTGATTTGAAGCTGTGCCTCATTAGGCAAATGGCAATAAGGAAATCACCGTGTTCCAGAGTCTGTGGTTATGCTGAGTGACAAAAGAGCAAATTCACCCCAAAGTTGAATCGGGGCAGAGGGGTACACGAGACACTCCACAGGGGTCTGTAACCCACACAGGTGGATGTGGATGAAGTTTACATGCAAGACTCAGAGTATTTAACCAGAATAATCAACATTTTACATAAAACACAATTGGTTTAAGTCACTGTTTGCATTCCCATGTTTCTACAGGTTCAAAACCTGTGACTTCCTCCCCCAAAGCTTTCACCCAGGTGACACTGCCAGTCTCACACAGGGAAGTTCTGGAGTGTCTCCAACACACCAGGCAGCATAAGAGACCATCAAAATATCTTCAATTATTTCGGGAGGAATGGCCAACTCTTAAGAATTTTAGAACTGATTTCCACCAGAAAGTGAGCACAGAAGGCCGTGCACCAGCATGGTGCACCTGCCATGTCACCTGTGACAGGTTGTGACAAAACCTTCACCCTTTGCTTTGTCAGACATTTAAACATCAGGCAAGTGTTTGTAGAAGGACCCACTTCCACCTGTGCCTCCAAGCCAGCATCTCACATTTGGCACTGGATGCTAAAATCCCCGGCAACAACACATTCCAAATTCTTGAAAGCTCGCTCTGTGTTCTCCCCAGGAGAAAAATGGAGATTATAGAACCGTGTCTTCCACAGTAATAACACCAGCTTAAACAGAGATGAAAGGAAAGACGGAAAGGTAACAAGGGTGAATCTTTTTTGCTCCCTGATTAAATCAACTCCTTACTCAGACAAGAGCCCTTGCTTCTCCTGAGCTCTATTTTAAAGTCTGAGTTCAAACACAATATCAAATGGTGTTTCCTTTTCTCTCCTGAAGGACACATCAGTAGAAATAGTTTGGTGGTGAGCAGGGAACACCATCTAGCTGAGGAAATTTGTGTCTGAGAGAGACAACTTTATACCCATTAAAAGCATAACAGGCAGCAGAAAATACAGAAAAGGGCAGACACAAAGCCAAGGCATTAAAAGCAAAGAACAGCTTGTCTCCCTCCAGACCCAGGACACTTTCAAATTGTCTTTTACCTGAATTCTCCAGTCAGGTATCCGGATGATTAAAGAGGCACCTGTGTGGACAGAGTTTTCTATTAACTAACAAACTTAGTCATAAGTGAAGCACACTTGGACACAGCAGAAAAAAAAATCCTGATCTCAACACAGTCCTCACCAATAGAAGAGGAAGCATTTAGGGTGAATTTGGATGAATAACTTGTCCCCTACCAAAAATTCTGCGATGCAGTTGACAGCTCAGAGATCTTAAACTCATTTTATCCTCTGAAACAAAGGTCAGTACCAGATTTCCTTTATCCAGTTCTACCCAAAAGGCAAATCACTCTGCAGGAACCTCCCACTCTCTCATTTTCCCATAAAATTACTGTATTATTTAGGCCAGGTTACGAAACTTCTTTTATTTCTGAAACCTCCTCCATCCTGGTGGCAATAAACCAAGAATTTTGACATTAATTTTATCATTCTCCGTTGAGCTGGCACCCCCAGGATGCTGCAATTCCCACACTGGAAACGCACTTCAGTGAACTTCCTATAATGAAAACCTCATTAGAAAATTTAGACTTCAATTAAAATGTGAAACAGCCAGAGTTAAAATACCATTTGTGCTGAAACTAGTCTGCTAAATGCAAGATTCCAAGGCACTAAACAGAATGGATCTAGTTATTACATCGAGTTTTATCTGTTTTTCTGATCAGTGCTAAATGCCACTTGAAACAAAAAAATCCCCATATATTTGGTGCAATACCAAGCTGATACATTAGCTGATTATTATTTTCTCTTTACAATTTTTAAAGAGTCCTAAAGATTGATGTGAGTAACTTGCGTTTTGTGCTGACAGCAACTTTACATTGCACTTTCTCACTTCTGTGATCTGCTTAATTTGGTTTTATATTTGCAAGTCCTAGAACATAACGTGCCCTGATTAAAAAAGGAAGAGAATCCTCCCCTCAAACCCAGTTTTAATTTCTGGGATTGTCCTTTGATTACTCTTTTAGTGAGAACTTCACTGACAAATTTCAGCCAGAATGTTTCTTCTCATGTCCCCACACTAAGACAACTTTTAACTCACAGTTAAGACAACTTGAATTCAAAATGTTGAGAATCAAAAGAACGAGGCTATTGGGGTATACAAAATAATTCAATGTCATCAGTTTTATACAGGGTTTCATTTGCTGAAGCTGTGAATATTCAGAACAGGAGAACAAATAATGTATGGGCTGTTTGGGCAGCACACGGAGCAGCTCTGCCCCAGGGGAGCACCCGCGGCGCTTCGCCTGCAGCTCCACAGGTACAGACAGGAGCACACAAATTGTTTCTCCTTCCTGAGACCGTGCACAGGGAACGAGATAACCTGGGAAAACTCGGGCTGCTCAGACAGGGAAGTTTGTAGGGTGAGATGCATTCCTGTCCGCTCCCGTCCATCCACGTTCAGGCAGTTTGATGGGTGTTCAGCCCAAGGGCAAAGAGTGTCTGACTCCACACAAGAGCTGCCTCGAGGATTTCCTTTCAGCATTGTTTGCCTCAAGATTTCTTGAGGTTGAAAACTTTTTGCACTGCCATGGCACAGGAGGTCCAACAAAATTCCATAGTCCCCAAGTTTTTGCCACTAATTGTGTCAGGATCTTCAGAACCTGTTTCCTACCTCCTCACACTGTCTATACCCACCCACACTGTAGGGTTTATCTGCTCTATAGCCTGCTCTATAGCCTGTTGAAAGATATTTAATCCCATTAGTTTGGAAGGAAAATGGCAAATATTTCAACAGATGATAATGGGGTTTAATGGTGTGGCTGGGGGCTCCTACCTCATCAGTGACAAAACACTTCAGAAATGTTGCTGCAATTTCTTTCAACACCATTAGGAGCTGCATTAAGGCAGTTGTGTGAACACAGTCAGAGCTGAAGATGTGCACAATGGTTCTCTTAAATATGAAAAGCAAAGGTTTTTTAAAAGCTTTGCAAAACTTTCACTGAAATATTTCTGATTACCCTAACGCAACATATAGGATGGTTCTCAGCTTTTCCTTCGTACCTCAAGCTTCTTCAAATCTCCTTATAAAAACCTTCTCAACACCATTTTTTTCACACAGAAACTTGATCTTAATTCTGATTTAAAAACATAAATTGAATAAAACTCCCAAATATCTGGTTTTAATATATATTAATCCACTACACCACAGACTCAATTTATTGCACAAAAATAAATAGATCAATCTGCATTCAACCTTAATTTCCCAGTTTGTAAAGTATATTTCCTGACTCACCTGCAAGGCATGAGGCATGGTTACTTGCTTACCTGCTTTTTCTTGTTCTACCTTAAACTCTTAATTAAGAAAAAAAAAATTAAATTAAATCAAGTTCAGGACCAATTATCCGGCATGACATTCTAATTTTCCACTCTTTACTTTTTCTTCCCCTAAGGCCGGACACAACAAGCGTCTCCACAGCTGGGGAGGGTTGGAGACAGCTCCTGCAGAGCCCAGCAGTGCCAGCGTGGGTGCTGGCCAGGCCCACCAGCAGCCACGAGCCAGGAGCTCCTCCCCAGTGCTCCCAGTGCCCCAAGGAACAGGGAGCAGCACCAAACCCTATCCCCTTCAGCAGCCCCCCAGAGCCTGGCCCCTGCACTGACCCCAAAGGGTCTCCTTTGAAAAGAACAGATGGCACAGAGTCATGGAATGGTTTGGGTTGGAATGAGCCTTTAAAGCTCACCCAGTGCAACCCCATCAGAGTGCAGCAAACACACACTGGGTTCTCACACTCAGGATGCCACTGGTTTGGGTTTTCCAGACTTGTTTTCCCGAGCTCAGCACAGAAGTGATGGCAGTGCACTTGTCCCAGCACCAAACCAACCTCTGGGCACCAAAACCACCCTCAGCAGCCTCCTGCAGTCACACATAGGGTCAGTCCCTGTTTTGGGAGAACAGATCTCCAGTGGCTCTGGGAAACCACAGCTGTCAGAGGAACAACCCCACACAATTAAAAGCAGAAGTCATCACCTCTCTGATGGCTGTACAGAAACTCATGTGAAACCAGCCCATCATCCACGTGGAGCTCCTCAGGGCCAGGACAGCTCCAGCCCATCGTCACTGCCAGGACAAAACTCTCCCCTCACTGCTCTCACTTTGCTGCTCTTGCTAGAATTAACACCTCTTCAGGAAATTTTAAAAAATATTATTATTTCATTGCGCTGACTACTTATGTCTGCAAGCGATAGCCCACAGGGGACAGGGTTGCAAAAACAGGGCTTTGTTTGTCATTGTAATTCTCCACACTCCTGGGCCAAATTTTCTGCCATTTTAGCAGTAAACAACGTGGAGAAATATAAAGGTATCACTTGCAGACACTTAAAACCAAAGCTGCTTTTATGTAATCTCCTGGGCATAAGCACATAATCTGCAGCCCTCAGAGAAGCCCTAAGAAACCAGAGGGACTCAGAAATATTGTTCCTCTGCCTTAAGTGTTTTGGGGTTTTCTCCTTTGTTTTTTTTTAAATCAGCATGCTCTGTTTAAATGACAAATAGGCAGGTAGGTAAGAAGAAGAATCGTAATATCACTTGGTTTTTGAGGGAGAGGATTCTGCCCCTGTGCTCAGCTGAGACCTCACCTGCAGAGCTGCCCCAGCCCCGGGCCCAGCACAGGGTAGACCTGGAGCTGCTGGAGAGAGCCCAGAGGAGGCTCCACAGGGATCAGAGGGATGGAGCAGCTCTGCTGGGAGGGAAGGCTGGGAGAGCTGGGATTGTTCACCTGGAGAGGAGAAGCTTTGGGGTGAGCTCAGTGTGGCCTTGCAGGGCCTGAAGGAGCTGCAGGAAAGACACAGAGAGACAATTTCCAAGAGCCTGGAGATTCAGAACAAGAGGAGATGGCTTCAAACTGACAGAGGGCAGGGACAGGTGGGATACTGGGGAGGAATTGTTCCCTGGGAGGGTGGGCAGGCCCTGGCACAGGGTGCCCAGAGCAGCTGTGGCTGCCCCTGGATCCCTGGCAGTGCCCAAGGCCAGGTTGGACAGGGCTTGGAGCAGCCTGGGACAGAGGAAGGTGTCCCTGACATGGCAGGGGGTGGCACAGGTTGGGCTTTAATGTCCCCACCAACCCAAAACCAGCCTGTGCCCCTCTGGTTTTGAATTCCTAGCTCTGCAGTGCCCTGCTATGCCCAGCCACTGGGCATTGTCATCCCTTTTTTATCAGAGCACAAGATGAGCGTTGTGGGGCACACACTGGGAGGGGCAGGACAGACATCTCAAGCTCTCTCCCACTCCTGTTATTATTTTCTTATCATTCACAAGCCTCAAGGGCTAGGTAAAAATAAAAGACCAATTTAATTTTCAGGAAGATGAAGTTATGATTATTAATTTATTTAGTGGCTTATTTATTTAGCCATTTTCCTAAAATGATGGGAGGAGATGCATCTTCCAGCAAACCTCTGGTTTTCCTACACCACCCTCAAAGGTTTAAATTTTCAATAATTTTTAAATACGGAAGCAGAACGACAGACTTCAAACCAACCAAACACACAAAAGTAATCAACATTTAGCTGGGCAAGCTGACCACACAGAGGAGAATCCATTTTGTCCATGTTTTTCCCTGGGAAGCACTGGAGCCAGCCGTGTGACAGCAATATTCCAGCTGGCTGAGCAAAGGCCTCCATCTTTCACAGCAAAACGTTGCTGTGATCCAAGCAGACACACGTGTCTTCCTGCAGTGACACATTCCACTGAACGGAAGAAGAAGAAGAAAAGCAAATCTCATTTACAAAGAAGTCTCATCTTAGGATGCAATTTGAAAGATTAGAACGAAGAAACATGTAATCGACAAGGCTGGTAATTAGAAATGATTTATTGCCTTCCCTTGTTAAGCCTATTATTAACAGAGAATATTTTCCTACTCCTACCGCTCCTAACGTATATAAAACCTCAATTATTTACGTCTTTTGTTCTTTACAAAAACTGCAGGACAACTGTTTTAATAACTTCCACTTAACTGAGAATCAAAGCACTGTTAGCTGCAATTGCTCACTAAAGATCTTTAATGAAGCCAGCAAGTCCAAGGAATTTGAAAAACTCAACTTCATTCCCCAGTGAAAAGCAATCAACTGCTCTCTCTGTGTCTGCATTTTCTGTGCTACCAAAGAAAAGTGTTTCCCAAAATGACTGTGCATCTCACCACGCTTTGCCTGCAAAGCTTAATTTTTCCTGACACTTGTCCCAGGGTAAATTTTTCAAAAGAGGTTGCCTTAATTTTGAAATTGACTTCTAACGATAGTCATATTTCAAAAGGCTGGATTTTAAATATACTGATTTTTTTTTGGTGTCACTTGGATAAATTCATGAAAGGACACAGGACTTTAAAAAAAAAAAAAAAGAAGAAAAAAAAAAATCAAACCCAACCAGAACCAAACACCACAATCCACAATTCTCTGGCTCTATGTATCACTGTCCTTAACTCACCACACAGCTGAGGCCCCTTGTGTAAAGACCTCATAACATCCTCATAAATTGAGATTTTTTTTTTCCTCAGCTAACATTTAAAAAAAAACCAAAACAACTGAGGGAGAAAAAATCACTTCCATTTCTTTGGCTGCTCAGTAGTTAGGTTAGACAGAGGCACAGGAATATCTCTATTCAATTCCTTACCCAAAAGAGATTCAAGTCTATATCATTGCTTTTTGACAGGTTTTAACCTCTTGGTCCCAAGCAGCTGAAGCTTGTTCTGGTGTAAGAGCAGCTGTCAAAGCCAAGCAATTTTACAAGAAATGATTAAATGTTCAATAGGTTAAAATCAGAGAGCAGACACAAGCAGAATTCTCCAGCATAACTTCCATGATCCTTTTATTGGTGGTGACAGCGACACTAAAAGCCAGTGCGTCAAATATGAAATGCTTACCAGAAAACACACCTCTCCCACAGCCCCTAAGATTTCCTATGAAATTCCTGGGACTGAATTCAGCCCTGTTTTCCTCCAGCTTGTGTCAGCACAACTTCACCGATTCCAAGTGAACCCAGCTCGGAGCTATTTTTTCCAGCCGGAGTCCCCTGACAGCTCCATCAGCACAATAGCAGGTATTTTCCACTTCTGCACAGCAGAACTTTTCTACTTTCTCAACAGCAGCCTCACAGTCTTGCCAGCTCCTTGAAATACAAACCGTGGGATGCAACACACCCAAAGCTGTGCCCAGGATCTGCTCCGTAACTGAGGTGTTTGCCTTAAATCTGCTGCACAATGAGTGGTGCCTGTTACTGACTCGCCCGTCCTTTCTGCTGTAATTTCCCCGTGCTCCCAGTTCATTGGACTGCCAGGAGTGGCTGCAATAAAACAGTGCTGGTGGTGAAAGCACTGATACCACCTTTGAACACACTTTCTTTGTTTAGAAAAACTCATGTGGATGGAAAAGAGCAAATCACCCCCCAGGACCAGAACAAAGAGCAGGAAGCTCAAAAGCTCATCATTTTTTCAATCATGCAGCCATTCTAATTTAAAAATTACTGCCTCTGCCTACAGACCCTGGATCTCTGGTCTTGCTCCTTGAGGTATATGATGTTGATCCTACATTTATGATTATCATACGTAACGTATATGTTAAACATCCTGTAATTCCATCTCTTCCCAATGGCCCCAAACTCCCACCTCGTGACCCACAACTCTACCAGCTGCTGTGAGGCCGCTTCCCCACCTCCTACAGTGAATCTTCTCACCTTTCCCACATCCAAACATCCCTGCAGCCATCACAGAAACATCAAGGGTGAACCAGTTCCACCAGAAACAGCAGCATGTGGGGTTAGCATGAGACAGCACCACACGGGCTGTGCCTTTCTATGGAGTTTCCATCCATTACCAGGGTTGGAAAACCTGCTCAGGTGCAAAAAATTCCCTCCATCCTTCCTGGCATTAGGGAGTTCCCAAAGAGAGTTGTGGAAACATGAACTGCAGTAAATCTGCTCCTCACCATCTGTATCTCATTGCTGAAATGATCCCAGGAGGGTCAAAACCAGTAAGGAATTACTTAATTTAAAACCTTTTTGTTATTCCTCACCTGAACACAAACCCTTTCTGTGTAGCCTTTTCCACACTGATGATCTGATGATGCACTTAAGATTTGGCAAGAAAATATCCAATAATATTTAAATAATGTTTAAACTAGTACCTGCTAAAATTAAGAAGTAAACATTTCGGTTCTACTCTACGCCACAGGCAAATGCATATTTTCACAGATAAGCCAATTATTTTAAATTTGCAGATATAAAAGCATTCTACAAATCATACCTCTGTACCCAGCAATTAATTCTAGGTACCATCTCTGTGCTCATGCACTACAATTATACACTAATAAAAGATAATTATCCCAGTTTCAAGTGTCACAAGGTTACATAGCTCTTTTCCAACGTAGAATATGCTTTGTTTTTAAATGTAAGGCTCTCAGTGGCATTTAAGATGATCTAAACTCGTTTCTGGGGTGTCCTGGACTGATAATTTTGCTCTGCAGCAATGTTGGAATAGAAACACGTGCATTTCTCTATCCCATGCTGCTGCAGGCTTACATTTTTCTAGTCTTTATAAAATACCCTTATATGACTTTTGGTTTTCAACGATGCAGAGGTGAGAGAGATTCTGGCCAGAATTGCTGATCATTGAGGATTAATCAACATGAAAGTTTTAGGTTTATAAAGAACATATGAAGAACAGGATTCACAAGTGGGCCTGTGTGTGTGTCTCAACCCTGTAAAACTAATCAGGATTTCTCACAAGACAAGTGACAAAAAATCTGGAATAGTTTAATATTATTAGACATAGAAATATGAAATATTAGTAATACATTCTGCAAGCAGTTACCATATGATACTGCAGGTTGAATCTATGCAAAGCCAAAAAAAGGATAATATGCCGATATCTGCCAGTGTGATTTACCTAACTGTGATCAGTGAGCACAGTGGTGAGAGCATTAAAAGATTTGTGTCAGAAATTAATGCACTCATTAGACAAAGGAACTCCAATTTACACAGATTTTCTTGGGAACTTTTATAACTGTATCAATATCCCATTTGCCAGTCCTTGGGAGCAGCCAGGTTTAGGGCCTGGCAGCGGAGCACAGCTGCTTTACAAGTGGAGCTCTTGGGTTTGGGAAGAGTTCTGCCCATTGCTCGAGGTCCTTACAGGCAGTTCAAGTGCATTAACCCTCTGCACAAGTGCTCACCCCGGTCGCACCCCGGATGAAGAGCCTCAGACAAATGCAGTTTAGCAGCACACCCTGTGCTGGATAATGAAGCAATTTCTGCAGCTTGAGAACCACCTCCTGAGTTTGCCAGCACTGGCAGCTCCCAGCCATCACTGTCAGGCTGCCTCTTCCCCTGGGTGGAGGGTCGGTGGTGGTTCAGCACAGATTCCCCTTTTCCTGACAAATGACAACTGCTCGAGCTGCGATGTTCTCCTGCTCATTTTCCTTTAGAGGTGGCTCTATTCCCAGTGCTCTAATGTGATTCAGCTTCATAGCCAGGCTGCTTATATTTCTCCTGGAGATTGCAATTATATTTCTAAACTATTCTTTGTGTTGCTGCGAGAGTCAAACAAAAGGGGGGAAAAAAACCGTAAAAGTTTCAATGAAGGAAATTTCCATAATATGTGGTGGCTGTCACAATCTTGCTGATAGAAATAATTACTCCTCCTGATGTAACTACACTGAACCACGGAGAAATGGGGATAAAAACTGTTACCCATCTGTGCAAAGCTCTTTCATACATGCATATGAAAGAAGAGCTAAATACAGAGATTAGAATACTCTGGGATTGCAGCAGGACACAGATCCCAAGGTGACAGGCACTTCTTACCTCAGGCCCTGAGAGCAGGGAGGAATTACCTCTCTTTTCAACAGCTACAAAGGATCCGTGGTGATTTGGAATAACTTTGTGCTTGGCCTCCATGTGATCCACTAGATTATGCATGCAAATCCTCAGTTTTGGCTGATAAACTGGAAGTATCAAGAAACAAAAGCACACTCTGCTGTAGCACGAGCTGGCGATATTTTTCTGAGCGAGAGAAACCCACATTCTCTGCAGACAGCACACACTGTTTGCAGATAAACCACTGAGAGCGATGAACAGGAGAACATATCGAAAATTAAAGGCCATTTCCAGGGGTGGTGGGGCTCTGCTCTTACCCACACACCAGCAGAGGACAGCTCAATTTATTACCAGGTGCATCTCTGATCGCTTCAGGGTATGGACTCGTACAGCCCGGAGAATTCAGCGTGGTTGGAAGCACCTGGGCACTGCTGGATTTGCTGTCTCAGGCATTTGTAAAGGTTTCAACAGCAAACCTGCCTGAAAGCAAAGCAAACAAGCAATGAGGCAGCAGCTCCTACAGAATTCCTGAGCAAAGCTAAATGCGGGAAATGAATTAAAAGTTAACTCAGAAAATGCAGCCACGTCTCTGTGGGCATGCAAGGGATGCCATACAGACATCACAGCTTGAAGGCATTGCAGAAATGTGAGTAGGGAGATAGTGATTGCTGAATTAGAGAATCAGAGAGCGGTTTGGGTTAGAATGGATCTTAAAAATCCTCTGGTTGCAATCCCCCTGCCACGGGCAGGGACACCTCCCACTAGGCCAGGCTGAAGATCTGTTCTGTTACTACCACCTAAGCCAAGACCCAGTGTTAATCCACTCTGCAGCAGTATTGCCAAATTAGAAACTGTACCCAAAGTAGGAAAATTCCACATTGCCAACTCCGCAGAGTTACAGGCGGTCTGTTCTGGGAACTCCTGCACCGACCTATCTGAGCAAAATCACAGAATCACAGAATGACTGGGTTGGAAGAGACCTTCAAGATCAAGTCCAACCCATGCCCCAACCCCTCAACTAAACCCTGGCACCGAGCACCACATCCAATCTCTTTTTAAACACATCCAGGGATGGTGACTCCACCACTTCCCTGGGTAGGCCATTCCCATACTTTGTCACTCTTTCTGTAAGAAACTTTTTCCTAAGATCCAACCTATGTTTTCCTTGGCATGGCTTAAGACTGGAGAATATACGTTGGATATTGGATAGAGCTATCTGAGCAAAATTACCTTCCCTGCCCAGCGGCAACCAGAATCCACCAACACAGCCCAAAGCCGCTGGATAGTCCAGCCCTTCCCAGCAGCCACAGACTCCTCACACCACGCCTGGCCCCCTCCACAGCCACACCAGCACAGACAGTCCTCCAAACACCTTCCAGCAGAAGGGAAAGGCGAACAACACGCTGGATTGCTTCGGGGTGGAATCGCACCTGCAGCCCGGAGCAACTCGAGCCCCTGAGTGCAATAAACTCTTCATCCAAGAGCAGAGCTGCTCAAACCCTCCCTGCAGCAAACTCAGCACAGCTGAGCTTGTAGCTCCGGGGCTGCCATCTCCAGACACCCACTCTGACTGCTGGAGGGCTTCGCTGGGTCTGACTGCAGGAAATTTATCGCTTTTTGGGAAATACCTTAAAAACCAGCTCAGCACCATCAGGACGGTCAGACTTAACAAAACTGTGACAAGAACACCCAGAGTCCTAAACCCAGTAATAATCCTTGTTCCTACACATCCCCCTCTTCCTTAAAAACCCCGTGGAAATCCAGGTTTAAGAGATCACAGACTGATAATGCCTCTCTGCAGGGCTATGGAGGGATACCCAGGCCTTTCTCAGCACAGGAGAAGGCCTCAAGCATCTGTGCAAGGAGAAGTTTGGCCAGAAAAGATTTTACCCTGTCACCAGCTCCTTAACAGCTGCCAGGGAGATGAGACCACAGATCCTGCTGTGTTTTCTGCAGGAGTTAAAACAACCCAAGTATCCAGTGCAGCACTTGAACCATCCTCCTCCTCCTTGAAGCTGAATATTCAAGTTTAGGGAGGCAAAACCAGATGTTATTCTTAAGTCTTTTCAAATAATAAACATTTAAATTAATCCTCAGGGGTTTTTAATTTACTTCAGTAGATTTCATAGCCCTATATTTTCTTACCTGTGATATTAAATATTTTCATGCTAAAATATGCACAAATCACTTTTCAGAGTCTTCTGGGTTCGTCCCTTTTACTTAAAATTGAAGAATTTAAGTGAAAATTATCCAATTAATAAAATGACTGTAAAATATTAATAATAATGCTTATTTGAAGCATGCCTCAAACTGGAACTACTCCTCTTAATTACTAAGTCCAATATTCTTATGTCAGGTAAAATTCATGACCAGAATCATCAACCTTTTGAATTATTTTGAAAATCTGCATGAGAGAGCTTTGAGAAAGCAGAATCCTCGATGGAGTTATCCTACCTGGGAGGAGATCAGGAAATGGCAATAATTTTTCCGAGTCTTTACACGATAGCTGTGGGTTTGGATAAACAGGGACTGAATTCCAACACATCTGTGTCTCTGGCAGATGAGAACTCAAGGAGAGGTTGTGATTCAGAAATCATCCCTTCATTTCCTGTAAATTAAAATATAAAGAAAAGCTGCAAAGTCACCTCCCCTGTTGATAGGTTAACGGTAAAAGTGGATTTTTTTCTCCGATGGCGGCCTAAAAATCAACCCCAACTCTGCTCTCAAAAGCGGGAATTGTGCACGACAAAAGAAGGAATTTCATTCCCTGCCCTGCACCCTTTCCCAGTGACCGGATTCCCACATGGAGGCTTCTCCAGTGGATTCTAAACCCATCGTGGCCAGCACGAGTTCCTCGGAGCAGTGCGGGAGAAAAGGAGGATTTTATCGACCCGTCGGGCACTTTGGGACATCCCGCTGGGCTCTCCCTTCCCAGGGCAGCCCGGGGATTCTGGGGGGCCATTCCTGAGCGTGAAGGCTCCCAGCTCCTCACCTCTGAGCCGCTCAGGTCCCACCTCAGCCCCGTAACCTGGAGGATGCTGCCACCAAGAGTTTTGAAGCCATAAGCGGCGCGGTGACAGCTGTTGTCAGTGAGGACAATGAAAATTGGCAGATTTAGCCGAGTATGAAGCATGACAAATTACAGGAGAGCAAAAGGAAGGCAGTGCCTCACTCAATTGAGGAGTCAGATGACATTTGCAGGGAAGCTTGTGGGAATTCTCCAGACAGTTTACAAGATGTGCTAAATGTTATTTGCATTAGAACAAATCATAAGGTATCGACAGGAAAATCATTTCCCTTTAATGAAGACTCGGAGGGAAAAAAAATATCAGAGTCAATTAGAAGACTGAAACTACAAATATGTTGTGCTTTACATATCTCTGAAGCATGAAGGAGCCAATAAAGTGCCTTTAATAGAAATGAACAGTAAAATCGCCGCAGCTCGTGGGGCTGACAGCATTGCTGAGCTCATGCCACCCTTAGGAGGCTTCCCCTCCTCTCCTTCCATCCACACGAGTGCCACATTTTCCAAAAACAAGTTATTCTGCACGAAAAGAGAGATCCCACACATATCTGTTGTTTCTTGCCACTGAAGTGGAATTGTCACTTCGTCTCTTCTCACAAAACAGCCCAGCTGCACTGCATCAGAGCCTCACAGAATCACAGCTGAAACCACGGCCTGCCTTTGCTCAGCATCAACAGGATGATTTTATTTCATGACAGATTTGGGGGGGGGCGGTTCTTTTACTAAATAGGTTTTGTTTTGGCTGTTGATCACATTTTCTCCTTTCACAATATTTGGTTTCAGCTGCTTTGGAGTCTGAGTGTAATTCTGATTTTTCATTGCACTGTTGTCAGGTGACAGGTGAGAAAAAATACAACAAACAATTTTAAGTGCTACCTGTCAGCCTGAAAGAACTCTGCAAACTGATGTCGAAGAAGGATTAATTCTCCTCCAAAACACTTTTGGTAATACTTAAACAGCGCATTTCAGAGCTCTAACAGAAACCAGAATC
Organism: Oriolus oriolus; assembly: GCA_013400235.1. Classification (NCBI taxonomy): domain Eukaryota; kingdom Metazoa; phylum Chordata; class Aves; order Passeriformes; family Corvidae; genus Oriolus; species Oriolus oriolus. The sequence continues at coordinate 203,040 of VXBT01006613.1, forward strand.
TGAATTTCAGCTTGCATTTTAAAGGCAGCACAATCAGTAACAAAGTTACGCTGTTTCTTCATGATTTACTAAAAGGCACTATCTTAAAATTGCCTTTTTTCCTTATCAGTGTGACTGTCATGTAACTTACCTGGTGATAACCAGGAGGAACAGCGTGGACCACCCACAGATGTCCCTTATCTCGCAGGTCAGAGCTGTTCAGATAAGCCCAGGGGGTGACAGGATTTATCCCAGAAGTGTTTGGATGCAATCCTGTGCCCTGTGCTTGAGCAGGGAGGGAGGAGGGCCCAGATGAGCCCCTTGGTCCCTTCCTGCCTGACCCCTTCTGTGACTGTGTGACAACTCTGCTGCATTCTGTCCTGCTCCCCGGCCCCTCCGTGGCAAGAAGTGACAATTACAGCACACAAAGTGACATTTTTAATTAGATACCACGCTTTTCTGAGCCAAGCAAGTGACCCGGAACACCTCAGTGATGAGCATGACATTTTATTGTAATCTGAAGCCAGGTGAAAAACACGAGTCTTAATTTAAATGCCTCTTTTTTCCTATTAGGTAAATTTTTATACACTTAGCTCTGAGGGATGGAGGGTACACAAAGGGAAAAAGTAGTTTCCTCTACTTCATATTTTACAATAAAATAATTTAAAGTTATTAAAGGCCAATTGCAGCACTTCTTTCCTCACAAATTTCCCACCATCCACTTCAGTCACAGCACCTTCATCCTGCTGAACAGGAGGTTTTATTCCAGTACTTCAGAGGACGGAGTTTGAGCTGCTTTATAAAACCCTCAGATACTTCCACGTTCCTTTGGTAGAGCAGAAAAATAACAACAGAGGCCACTGGATTGCAGCAGAATTAAACTAACCAAGGTGTGAGCTGGGTGGCAGGGAAGGTGATAAACCACCCCCTGAACACCCCTTCCCCATCACCCCTGGTCACACAGACACAGCTCCAGACCTCAAACATCCCAAAGGAGCTGGATCCAAACGCGGGAGGAAGAAAAAAAGCTTGGAATCAAGACTATAAATGTCATATATATTGTAATTCCTCTACTTTTGAGTCTCAGTATAAAAGCTCAGCACAACCAAACTCAGCGGGTTTCACATCCAATGTCTGTAATTGCTGTGGATGGAGGGAGGAATTGTCTCAGGCTGGACAGATGGGAAAATCACTGGGAAAGATCCTTCCTTAGAAGTTTTCCACAGCCTAGCAGAGTTTGGGAACACGCTGTGGACAATAATTACACATTAGGAACACAGGAGAAGAGACTGATATGAAAGCAACCCACACGACAGGCTGCGTTTGCAGCAAAAAAATAAAGAATAATAAAAGAAGTAAACGTTTAACAAATTTTCATCCACCTTCCTACTCCTCACATACAAATACTGCTGTTGCCCCCAGAGATTTAGGCATCTGCAAGCTCTGCTGTACAGAAGGAAAAAAAATAGAGCAAGACAGTCAATATTTTTGATAAGAGAGAGTTAAAAGGGAAATCTGAAATCCCTGATGTTGTCCTCCATGTCAAAAAGGAATACTTTTATCTTCCTAGAAAGATTACAACAACAAAAAGAAAATATTCTCAGTCCCAATTTCTCAGGACTTTCAAAGATAAGGTAGTGAAAAATAAACTTTTGGTAAGATGTAGGAAAAAAGTCTTTGCTGTGTGTCTGAATTCATCTGCAGCTCAGCAGCTGCTGGAAAGCACTCAAGGTTTCAATTAATTATTTGTTTCTTATAGAGATAAGAATGAGCTGCAAACTCTGCCTGGGTTAAAAATCTCCTTCTTAAACCTGGGTAAAATCTCTCTGTTCAGTGCTGGCACCCTGGAAGTGACGGTGGGAAGAGACCTGAGCATCCTCTGCTGGATGAATCCTTCTCTGGGAGAGACGAACAAGATCCTTCTGTACCTCATCACCCCCCGCTCTCCAGGACAAGGTTTGCCATCTTTGATCACTGATTATTTTCCAGGGGTTTCTCTTCCCCAGTTTTTTCTCTGCCTTATCCCACAGAATTCTCAGGCAAAGCAGTGGAAACCAGGGGAACTGTCATGACAAAAACTGGAGTTTAAACCAAGCAGATGGCTGGGAAAGAACAATTTACACCTTCCCATGGAATAAAAGCACAACAGAGTGTTTGGCTTCTCAATTCAAATGTGGGCCAGGGTTTTCTTGAGGAAAAACTGTACTTCTTGAAAACAAAGTACTCTTAAAACTCGCTTTTTCCTTCTACCCCTTCCTTTCCTTGACTAATGTGGGTACACCCTGAAAGTCCTTGTATGACCTTCCCCATCCCTGGCAGTGTCCAAGGCCGGGTTGGATGGGGCTTGGAGCAAACAGGGATAGTGGAAGGTGTCCTTGCCCATGGAAGGGGTGGAACTGGATGGGCTTTAAATTCCCTTCAAACCCAAACCATCCTGGGATTCTATCAGACATCCTCCTCTCTTTGATCAAAATACCACAAAGCAGCATTCCTCCCAAAGGAAAAAACTGGGAATAGCAAAAAGAAAAAACCCCAAAAACCAACCAACCAGGAAAAGAAGATCCGCGCTTCTTCCCACGTAGATCCCGTGGATTGTTTTTCTCTTCTCACACTCCAGCTCCCGAAGCTCTGCTGCCCTTCCCAGAGTCACACCGAGCAGCACAACCTGCCTGGCTGTGGCAGCTCAAACCCAGCATTCCAGTGAGGAACTGAAAGGAATTAAGGAGCATTTTGACTTCAGGAACAGCAGCAGATCCAAATTCCCTGGAACTCCATGCACTTCCCACAAGGTGGCCCTTAGGTTTGCCTCCCATCTTGGAACCCGTGCGTGGAAGCCAGCCAAGCTGAGAACTGGTGGTTGCTCAGTTTTACTCTGCAGTCCAGCCAGATTTAAGGCTTGCCTTTTATTTTTGTGGCAGGAAAATCAAAGGGACAGCACGTGGGAGAATTCTCTGTCTGATCACGAGTGTTCCTGGGCGCTGGTTTTGGCAGTGCTGTGCTCAGTGGAGGTGAAATTCCATTTTCCCATGTGGCAGGGTGGAGAGGGGACCACCAGCACCCAGGTCCAGCTGGGGATTTTTAAACTCAGCTGCAGTTTTATTCTAAGTAACATAAAAAATAAAGCTGTTAAAGCATAAAAACCCCAGTATTGAGTTGTTTCCCAGTGCAATCACAGCCATGCACACAAGGAATCACTCCAAGGCCAAAACACAACAAAAACTTTCCTCAAGCTCATCGTGTCCTCTCAGTTTAGAAATTCCCTCTCATTTTAACACCCTCATCTATTCTACCTCCTTTTCTTAGACAAACTTTCAATTATACAAAAAATTTAGCAACGATCGTCCCGTGCCCCCAAAATTCCTGAGGAACAAATTCGAGCTCTCACAGACCGACGACACCAATCACTCAATCTGGATCTTGGAACTTCTGAATTCCTGGAGAATTCCCACACACTGACAGCTGCATGCAAAGAAAAAAGCCAGACACATTCTGAGTCACAGATTTTACATTATTAAGTTACTAAATGCCTTTGAACACTGAGCAGTACAACAGCACCTTGAAAAGGGATGGGAAACTAACAACACACAAACACTGGAATGTCACAAATACTAAAATAAAAATGGAATACACAAAATCTGCTGTAAGTCTGAAGGGAAAAAAAACCCCACAGACTTTGAAATAATTTTTATATTCCTTTTCAAGAATTTGAATTGATGGAATTGAGGTCAAGAAAATGACGGAACTGAAGTCAAACTTCAGTTTTGCAGGCTCGATATGTTGCAATTTCTCCTGAAGCTTTCAAGACAAGAAGTCCAATTTTTTTAACTAAAAACAATCTCATCTGTCAACCGCACAAAATATTTTTTCAAGATGGTTGACTGGAGAAACAAATCAGAATAAAGTGGCTGTCATCAGTAAATCAGTTTTGACAGGGCAGTGCACATCACCAATTTTCATGGGAAATACCTGTTAAATTCCCTTCCCTCAGAAACTGTTTTCCTCACGGAAGAAAAGCGGCCAAGGCAAGAGAAGTAATTGATGTATTATCCACGATTAGCTTCCATTATTTTCATCCTTGCTTAACATGCCTCTCCTTGCTGCTGTTCAGAGTGGTTCAATCCACACACAAATCATCTCTGCCTTCCCCCAGACACCGATCCTGAGAAAAACAGGATCTTCCAGCGGAATATTGGGAAGAAAAATCTCAATAACCGTCAAGGACTTGGAGCACGGCAGCTCTGCAAATAAGATGTTTAACAGCCAGATTTCTGCTGGTTTTCACAGTTCTGAGATAAATGTAAAATATATTTATTGATTCTGCAGCTGGCGAGTCAAAGTCGCTGTTCCGACTGAAGATGCTCAAAGAAAAACAGAATAACAAAGAAAAATGCAGCAGATATTTATATTTACTCACATTTCTGAAAACCAGCATTACAGACACGGGATGCTGCTGATTGACTTTTAATTGCACCTTATTAAAAACATTCCCACTGACGTAAATATCCCTGAGAATGAAGTTATTTAACACACACGCAGCAGCACAGCTCCGCCGTGGTCTGGTGACACCACAGAAGTCAACAGTTCTACAGAGAACGGCTCCAGCACAGCTAAAAACACAAGTTTGGAACACGAAAAGAACCTGCCATTTCATCAGTTCAGAGTCTATCAGCTTATAGAACAGAATTTAATATTTTTCATTAAAAAATCTACAAAACTTTTTGCTCTTAGCATCTGTAACTATACCACTTCAGAAACTTAATTAATTTAATTAATAGGGGAAAACAGAAAAGCTTTAATATCTCCTCTATATATTAAAAGCAAATATGAACTTTCTCTTCATAGGTATTTTATTTTGGATGAAGGAAAAGAAAATCCCAGCTCCTCAGCCCCCAATCAACACCAAACCCACACTGACAGCCCTGGACACTCCACTGGGAAAGAAATGGGAAAGGATTTCATCCTCCTACAGCACCGAGATTCCCCTAGATGCCAACATCATGTACTCATCTTGCACGAAGAAATCACAATTTAAAAAATCAGTAAATCAAAGAGAAAAAGCTGTTCCTCGTTGAAATATTGGTCAGCCCACCAGAGACTGAACTTTTAAGACCTTTCAGTACAGATAGGAACCTATTTTGATATTTCAACTTCCTGCTTCTTAATTGCATTTGAAATTCTCACGAGGTGTTTAAGCAAATTTAAAAATAAAATTAAAAATAGAGGTAAAAAACTCAGTATCAGCTGTTTCCATTCACAGATCCAAATCTCTACAGGTATTCAGAAGTTGTAGCCTCGGAAGGAATAGAGACAAATCCATCTCCAAAACTCTGCCTTTTAGGTTTGTAGCCCCTCAACACATTTCATATTCTGAAACGGCGTAACTTGAAAATTTAATATTGTAACTCTCAGAGCTTCTCCCTGGTAAGGAATTTGGATTTCACAAATGCTGGACTCTGACACTGCAGAGCAAAATCAAGGAATCAGAAGCAGCTGACTGGAAAGAAAAAAACCACCACGATACTAGTTTGAAATACTAAGATTGAGGCAATAATTTAAATTTGCATTTCTACCAAACTCTGTTAGGGAATTACAAACCAATCAGATCAACACCACTGAAGCTGTCTCAAGCATTCAAAATTATTTGCCTAAGCAATGGAGCCCATTTTTATATTTAGAAAATGCCTCGGTCAAGTCTGTGCCCTGTGGCTTTGTGCTATTCAAATTACTGAGTAATTCAGCCAGTGATGCCATCATTCATTTGTCTGCCACAAATCCAGCGCATGTGGAGCCCAAAACCAGCAGTTCCAGGGATTTTAAGGTGCTGGTGTGTTTAACATTGCAGGAGCTCTCACAGGAATTAGGCACAGAGGATCACTGAACGGTTTTTCCTTTTGAAGCGAACAATATTCCATATATTCATACTATTGCTTGTAGTGTGCTACAAAATAACCAAATATATATAATTTTAAATTTCTTGGTGGTTTTTTTTTCTGATTTTAAAACTTGGCACTTTTGTTTTTAATCTGCACCTTGGAATTGTGCTTAGCAAATTCCCAGGCTGAGCAAGAAAATGAAATAGAATTTTATTCTGTACCCAACAGATTTTACATTCCATTTCCTTTTCTTATTCCAACACCAAATACTTGCCTGTGCATGCAGAAGAACAGTTGCTATTTAAACGCTTGTGGAGAGCTCAGTTCCTGGCTTGTTGAGCTGCCTGAGGCCACTGGCTAGGAAGATCTAAGGAGTTCTGAATGACTCCATCATTTCTTTTACGTGCCCTGAACAAACCCTCTGGTCTCCTCCACGGTGGCGATGGGGTTTGTCATCACTCCATAATTCCCAATCATCATTAATTGTTTACAAGCACAGCACCACGGGGTGGCTTGGGTTGGAAGGGACCCTAAAGCCCATCCCAGTGCCACCCCTGCCATGGGCAGGGACCCCTTCCATCATCCCAGGGTGCTCCAAGCCCCGTCCAGCCTGGCCTTGGACATTCCAGGGAGGGGCAGCCACAGCTGCTCTGGGTAAACCAGTCGATATTTCATCCTGCAGCTTCCCCAGAGAACACGAGCTGCAGCCAAGATGCAAAGACAGAACACTCAGCTGGGCTGGGTTTCCCTCACAGGAGCTGCTGGTTTGGATTTGTGCCGGAGCAGTGTTGATAACACTGTTTTTATTATTGCTGAGCAGTGCTTGCACAGCAGCAAGGCCTTTTCTGCACACAGCAAGAAATACACATCTTTGGTAGATTTAAAAGCATGTTTTTCTGATATCAGGGTAAGTATCTCGTAGCGGTCATCAGTGGATTTATCATAATCTTTTCCAAAGGTCTGGAAAATGCCAGTAAAAGTTACATTCTTTTATGTCTTCAATGGTTCATTCAGTCTTTTGTCACTGGTTTGATGACATGGAACTCACCACAGGTTACCAGACCTCAGAAACAGCCAAGATAAAGGAATGGTTCTCTTCTTGCCCTTGTTTAAAAACAAATTGTAACCAAGGATTTTCTATTTTGATGAGATGTGTTCAACATAGACAACCACATTATCTTCCCTACATGTACTAAATTTTACTTCTTTCGCCAAAGATTAAAATCAGGCATCAGCAAAAAAGCATCTGCTTTTTGCCCTCATCACTGAAGTCCCTAACCTCCCACAGTCAGTCCCACAGAAAGGTGTAGGAAGAGGGACAAATTCCTACATTTACCTCTAGGTTACCTCCAGCATCAATCCAAAGATTTGTGTCATACAGAAAGATTCCCGACTGATGCCATGATGATTCTTTTGTTTTTTCTTTTATACCCCTTTTATAT
>VXBT01006613.1:210569-300974 GCA_013400235.1 Oriolus oriolus
CTTAATCATGTTCAGCTATCTTAATTTTAAGACCAGGAAAAGGCATCACTACAGCCATTTCTTACTGTTTTGGGATTCTGATCTGCAGGAGAACTGTCTGGGGCCAGGTTCAGCACTCAGGTGTAAACTGGGGGTTTGTGCTGGGCTGATTTTGCCCTCTGCTCCTGAGGCTGCAAGTGCCGTGAATAATCCATTCACTAACGACAAAATTCAGGTTCCAGCTCAGTGCAGCCCGGGTGCACTGACTGTGCTCAGCTTGCTTTGAGGTCCAGCAGTCCTGCAAAACATTCACACTCTCCATCTCTCAGAATAACAAAACCACCAGCAAGCTGAATAGTTTTCATTAAAAGAAACTTGAATAAAAAGATTTTGTTCTGAATGGAGGCACTGCTCTCTCCTATGGGCTTGTTTTCATGCCTTTTTTTCTATTTAAAGAGAATCCACAATGTTCTCATTTTCTATTTCTTCCTGCAAAACAGATTCCCTGAAACTGAGCAACTGAAATAAAAATTAATTAAACGTTGGACTAAAGTGAGATTATCAAGGTTTATAAATTCCTTCCTTTGGGATAGAGGTTTCTGTTCAAAAAAATTTGAAGAAAAAACCCTATAACTACACAGTTTTTGTATGAATCTACTTATCAAAAGCTTTTCAGAGAGGAAAATGATAATGTTAAATGAAATTCATGGGTATCCTTTATTCATTTTATGGAACATTAATAAAGAGCAGCAGCTGGGTCATATGGAAGGGACTTTGTGTTGTCTGTGATTCACCAAATGGAACAAGTTGAATTATTTTGGGGGAAAAGAGCAAGATCTTGCATGTTGGAGTTGTTCATCCCTATTTTTCTCATTTGTACTCTCAGAGGCATCATCCATGCACAGGCTGCAAGGTGAATGCACCAGCTGGGATCACCAAGCCTCCAGTGGAGCACAGGCCGTGGGATTTCCCTGAACTAATTCTAAAATCCTCAGAAACTCAATTTGCCTGAATTTATTTTCGTGGACTTTGACAAACGCAGGCAGCAATTTATTGATTGAGAAATACTAAAGATTATAAGTAACAGAAGGGGGAAAAACTGGTGCAAGGCGCTTTGTGGGTGCATAAAGATTCCAATTAAAGCTCAGGTGGGGTTTGGGTACAAATTCCCATAGAATGGCACGGCACACATCAAATTTTTGTCTCTGCCAGAGGTGTGATAGAGCAGAAAAGCTCTGAAGATGCAGTCTGACTGTGAGGATTTCAAACCACAAGGAATGGCAGCAAGATTTTATTTTAAGTACCGACAAACGCGGTGGGTAAGAGCCTCGCAATGAACTGAAAGCTCATCCTACTGCCACATATCAAACCCGAGTGCCAGGATCCGCCAAGGAGGCAGTGCAGCTGGAACTGCTGAGAGAAAGCGTTCTCAGACTCTCACTGAAAGTACCCTCAGACACTCCAGCTCCTCGACTGCTGCGAGACTCAGGCTCTTGCTATTTCATCTGTGCACTTTGAAAGTCAGAACTTGGCTTAAAAAGCCAACAGGATGTGAGATCCTGCAACCCATTGGCAATCAAATCTCTGAAAGTGCAGCAGTCAGCACAGTGCAAGACAGAAACTGGGCTGGAGCTGGAGTCAAGGCAAGTGCCACGAATTCCTGAGCTGAGAAAAGTTCCTGTCGCTGTAATTGAAAGCAAAATGGGTCATGGGATAAACCAGGAAAACCAGGAACTGAGTGTTGAGAGGCTGGCAACAGGAACAAGGCAGACTGCTAAAATTCGGTCTGAGCAAGAGCATTGCACCTCCTCATCTCCCACAAAGTTTAATTCCTGATCCTTCCCCAAAGTCACGACAAAGGTCGCCTGAGCAGACACAGCACCAAGGTCAGCCACAGAATTTAACAGTGCTCCATGTCTTATACTGAGCTCACAGGGAGTAAAAGGTCCATGACTTTTTCAGCCAGAGCCTTCCACATCAGTGGCAAGGCTCTGGCTGAACTTTGTGGGAGCAAAACCAACCCTGGAAAGAATCCCAAGCTCTGTGGCCCCTTTATTTTATCACCTGCCCTACACCTGCTGGGAGTGAGCAGCAACCAGTGCCTGCCTGAGGATTAGTTTGCCAAAGCTTCTTTGATAAATCACAAAGGTAACATTCCCCTCTGTCAGATCCACACCAGTCAACATTTCAGATGGCAAAACTGGTCCCTGCATCGGTGCCTAAACACCTGGAGAGGCTGCCAGCCCATTCCCTTGCACCATGCAAGGATCCTGTCGGTTTTCCAGGCTCCACTGAAATATCCTCAACACTGACCCCACCGGTGAAAGCCAAACGCCAAAAAGTGATCTGCGTGGTTTCCTGGGGAGAAACAAACCTGCCAGGCCTGAGAAGCAGGAAACAGCCCCAGGACTTCAGTGCTCAGCCAGCACACCCTGCCCAAAATATCCCCTCTCAGGGCTCCCTCAGTACTTGGCACTGCAGTGAGTTCTCTCCAGGTGGGCACATCCCTGTCATGGGTCCCTGTCATGGGTCCCTGTCATGGGTCCCTGTCATGGGTCCCTGTCATGGGTCCCTGTCACATCACATTCAACAATCTGGGTCTGGATGAGGCTGAGCCGGTCCTCTCCTTCCCTCCTCTTCCCAGTTCTTTGTCTCATCTCCGTATTCCAGCCCATGTCTGGTTCAGATCTCCTTGTCCAGCTCCATCCCTTACATCCAGCTCCAATTCCCATCTCGTGCCTTGATCTACTCCCATTTTCCTTTACCAAAATTTTGATAGAACTGCCAAAAAAATGGGTTTTAGCTTTACTAAATTTGTTTTGCTATGACTGTAATGATTAATTCTGTTCTTAATCCCATTCTGAAAACAACACAAACAGTCCCTGTTTATATTCCTCCAGATTTTATCCTGGAGACCACTCCTTTATGTTAAACTTATAAAAAAAGGGAACATCAGAAACAAACAATTCAGGGCAACACTTTTTAACTTAGATTTAAAGAAACCACACATCCATGGACATAAATATCTCCTGTTTATCAAGTAGGAAATTCTTCAAAGACTTTCTTTTTTCCTTTCTTTGCATTTTGACTTAAGTGAAACCCAGATACCTATACTATACATATATATGTGTGTATATATATATATACATATATATATGTATATATATATACATATATATATATATATATAAAATCTTATTTTTTTTAACATGACACAGAATATACATTTCTAACTACTTAAATCTACAATCTCCCAGCCCCTGCAGAGCTGCTTCACCCTCATTATTCCAGACTGAGGTCTCCAGGCACTATTCCTCCACCTAATTCCATCAGAATGTAGTTTGGCTCCCCAGATGTAGAAAACCCGATTGTTCCACCTCTCCTTTCCCAGCAACGCAGATCAGATGAAGGCAATCTGAGTTGGAAGAGTGGCACACCAAGTGAAATCTGAATAATCTGGCAACATCTAAAAATGAGCTGGCAGCTCATTGAAAAGCCCCAGAATATCTCACATTATGTAACTTGTCACTGGAACAGACTTTCAGATCCGAGTTCCACGCCAACCTCTGACCTCAGAGTGCATTTTAGGGGCTCTGAGCTGCATTTTGCATTGATCCTTTGCTTCTCAATCTCATCCCACACTCTGCTCCCCCTACTCAAGTCAATAACATTTTGCCTTTTATCATCTCTGACCTTTGCCAGAAAACCCTTTTTTATCTTTATGTTAAGACATGGCCAGTAATCTCTCTGCTGCCACGTGACTTTCACGTGGATTGAACTGGATTCACTCCTGAAGAGAAAAAAAAAAACAACTTAAGGAATAAGAGCCAAGATTCAGATGGAGGAAAAAAGGCTTACAAACCTTTTTATATTTGAACAGGCACAGATGTCTCTCTTTCTTGTGTAGGTACAGGAATGATTGGAATTGATTAAGAACTTCCCAGTACAGTTTTAAGAAACACGAATTTTAAAACAAAACGTTCAGAAACTTGTGTTTTGAAAATACCCTAATCCAAAGCCATTTCCCCCCTTTCACACATTACCTGATATTAAGGATTTTCTTTCTTAATCTGCTTGTAGTGGCACATGGAGGGGTCTCAGAACATTCACCTGTAAATACAGAGGGGTTTGTGAAATAGCTGAACTATCCATTTTGAGCATGGCCATTTAGCAGATCACAGAGCTACACAAAAGAACATACAGCTGGTTAAAAAGGAACCTAAGCATCCCATTCTCAATTGAAACCATTGCTCTGGTACATCCTGTGACCACTAGGAAAATTTTCCTACCATCTAAAATGTCTCTGGCGCAATTAAGAGTTCAGTGCCTCTCGCCCAGTCTGCCCTGAAAGGAAACCCAGAAGATTCTGCAACAACCTTTTACACATTCGAGGGTCATTGACCCTCTGTGTTCTCTTTGTAGAACCATTACATTTGTGCAGTATGCAGCAAGATGTTCTGTTATAATCAGAGTTACTGGCTCAGAGTAAGATGCACAGCTCTTCTCACATTTTCCCCACAGTTTTTGTTTAGTATACAGGCTGAACCTCTCTGATGTGGAGCAGATGGATCCTCTTTGTCCTTCTTGTGGTTCTTGACTTTAGGCCCTGCCCATGCCACCAGTACAGGAGGAAGCTGCATCCTCCCGCACCCCACGGTGAGATCGACTCCAAAGCCACTACATTAATTTCATTAAGTTCTGAGTTATGACTCAGCCAGGCCCTACCAGCAATTTCAGAAAACACATCACAGGATATCATTTTTACTCCCTGAAGTACATCACTGTTTTAATCTGGAGTTGTAATTGACTCCACTTTTAAAGGAGGTGATAAAACGCTCGGGGAGTTGTTGTGCTACCTCCAGATAAGCAACCCTGGCAATATATAAGGGAGATAGCCCAGCCAGTGGCTGGGGGAATGGTTACAAACACATTAGAATGATCCTTTGCCACATTGATCTGTAATTTTATTTTATGCTATCTGTTAATCTCTGAACTGTATGTTTGGAATCATCTCCAAGGGACTCGTGCCCCTGGCGACCGGCGTTCCCACTTCCTGCGGAGTCCCAGCCAGCAGGGCAGCACGGAATGCATCTGGTAGTGCAAATATGATGGGCAAAACTGGATTCTGAAGCAGATAGGGGTGTAAAGGGGAGGGTTATCAGGGCTGATATTGTTTTCTGCTGGGTGAGATAAGGCAGCACAGCTCCTGTCCTTTCTCAGCAAACACGTGTCATGTTTGGTGACAGCAAAGATAAAAATCCTTTCAGACAGAGACTCCTTCCAGGGCTTGAAGTTGCAGTGGAGGTCAAAAGCAACAAGGACTCAGCCAGCCCCTGCCACTGGAATTCAGAGGAGCCTTCACAGCCACCAGAAACCAGAGAGTTTTTGGAACAACAGGCAAAGGCACTTGGGGTGGGACATGAGAGAGAAACAGAGAAATGAAGCAAATGTTCCCTAATCCTACCTAATCCATAACTGTGTCAGCTCCTGGAATGGGATGTCTCTGCTTGCTTCAGCACCTGCTAGACTAGAAACCTGCCCTTTGCATCACAGCCATGCAGCAGAACTTAACCTTTATGTTCATCTGTTCCACAGAGCATTTGGAAAGCACTTAAAAATTAGCCATCATTTCAGTGGCTCGGAGAGAACTCACCTCCTTCATCATTTGTCTTCTGTGAGAAGATTAATTCCTCCAGGGAGGAAAACAACATGCCCTGGGAAGGTGTGATCCAATTGCAGGAATATTTCCTCCTGAATGCCACCAATATCCAGAACCTCTGTTTATATCCATTAAATCACTTCCATGGCTGTGCATGCTTCAGCTCCTCACTGAGAGTTTAAGATGAGAATGTACAGCTAAATGAAAACTATTCCTGTTTATACTTCCATGCTTTTATGGTCATCAACTCACCTCAATATTTGAGAGCGTCACCACAGTCTTTGTTCTCTTGCCTCTCGCTCAATGGATGAATCGAGTTTTATCTACAGGGAATTCAGTCACAAAAAGGAACAGTAACAGGTTCACTGTGTCCCAAAATCCCTTTGATTTTTCTACAAAGCCAGTCTCTGTCTAAGGCCCCTCAGCCTGGCAAATCAGTTTCAGCAAATCACAGAAGCAGAGAATTCTCTTGCATAAATAATAAACAACTCAGATATTTCTACAATCATGGAAAACATCTTTTGGACATCGTATCACATCACACATCAAAGCCATCAATTACAGGCCAGAGATTTCGAGCAAATAAGCCTTAATTAACACTGCTGCCTCCGAATTTCCTTATTCCTGAACATTCCCAGCTGCAGTGGGAAATTAATTAAGGCTTAAATCTTGTGGTTCTTTCTTTACTACTTGTTGCATGGCAACATTCATTTTTATGTACGAGCTCCTCCCTCCAAATGACTTTATAGTAGTCTCACCCAAAAGATGAGCTGTTAAACTCTCAAAACATTTATTTACACATCTTGGGTTAGTTTTGTTGGGTTTTTCACTCGTAGGACACAAATTATTCACTGATAAGAGGGGTTGTAATGTTCTGGTTGGTTCTAGGCATCAGTAAAATCAGCCAGAGGATTTAACTGGTTTCTTTTTAACAATCAGTGCCACAAGTGTGGAAAGATTATTTGTCATTTGTAAAGGATATTTGTTACTTTTAAATTTAAGTTTTGATCAAGAGGCAGTTTCCAGAAAAAAATTGCAGAAGTGAACTATCCCATGGAGGTGACTTTTCCTTCCTGAATTGTTGGTTAAACTCCCCGTGGGATGAAGGAGCCTGACCAAATCCATGCCATGCCACAAGTGATATTAATCCATATTTTTGCTGATTTTGATAAATATTTCCCAATATATAATAAAATAAACCCCAGAAGAAAGGCAGTGCATCTCCAGAACACAATTGTGTCTCCCTTTGAACGAGTTGCAAGTGACTTAGTTCATATTACACTATAAACAGCTGCTAAGAGAAACAATCAGCACCTTATTTTGCTACAATCCATGAAGATTAAAATTTATGATTAAAAAAAAGGAAATTCTGGGCTTCAAAAAAAAAAAAGAAATTATTGTATTTCACAAGATGTAAATTGAAATAAAATGGAAAGAATTATTAAAAATATGCAAAGTTCAGATGAAAAGAAACTTTTCTAGCAGAGCAGGTACAAGCTTAAAGTTTTAACTGTGGCTCTGCAATAAAATGCCAAGAGATAACATCAAGGTGACAGCAGAGTTTCCTTAAAGTTTTGTTCTCTTGTCACAATCTCCTGTGAAACGCCAGTGCTTTCTGACCTCACCTGAGATGTCTATGGACACATTTTAATGCCATCCATTGCCAAAAAAATCACAGCAACATTTAAGAACGTGGCTTTAAAGTCTGCAAGGATAATTACTAAAGTGAGGATTAAATAACTGAACAGCTAAAATTAGGAATTTAAAAAAAATTATCAATTATTAAATAAAAGCAATAACCTTTATTAAAAGCACTCTACTCAAAAGCTATGACCCAACTTTACAAATAAACTTAAAAAATGATACTGAACTGATCTTATGTCTTGAAATTCCATAATTCAGACGTGATCATGGATTAGATCTTAGATTTTCCATTCTTTGTTTTCTCACACAATGGAATTCATTAAGAGGCACAGAACCTTCTCCGTGTGCTTCAAAGGTTTTAACAGGTCCTATCCTTAGACTTTGAAGCTGTACCAAAGCTTCCCTAACAAAGGCCTAAATACATTTCAGCCTTCAACAGAACACTGTATTCCTCTGTCTGGGAACCTCTGACCACCAGCACCAGGAATGGGATTTTAGACAGAAAAAATGTAATATTTCAAGGTAAAACAGCTTCCACAAACCAAGGGAGGAATGCAGGATGATGGGGATCACAGGATGTTCACGGCTGACTTTTGACAGCATTTCAGGTGCTCCCAGATGCTCCTGGTGGAAGGGGGAATCCTCCTGCAGCTGCATCCAGGGGTTCCTCACTGATACGCACCTACGGGAAAAAACCTCAGAGAAGATGAAGCCAACCTCTCACGAAGGCTCAAAAAACCCCCATTTTACTTGAAGAAAGTGCTGAACTAACAATCTTATTCTATTATCCTCTCATTACCAGTTTTTTTTTTAAGTATTTTAAATTTTTTGCCTCCGTCAAAACAACAGGAGTTTTTACTTTTCCTAATCTCTATTTCCTTAATATTTGAGTGAACAGAAACTGTTTGCCCTGACAAAACTGCTGGATCCGGAGAAAGGAACAACCGGGTTTCCTGCCTCCTAAAGACATTTTTATCCAAAAAGACAAACTCCACTTCAAACTGCCACTGCAGCTCTGCAATCTGTCAGTACATGCGAGGACCAACAAACCCGCTCCTGAAAGGAGCCGGGCTCAAAATGGAAAACTCACACCTCAGTGGCTATTTTTAATTTAACTCTTTCGTAAGATTTTAAATCAAACCTCAGTTCGGTGACATCTGAAGACATTCAGGCAAAAGTTGTTCTAATTTTGGAAAATTCCAAATTCTCATTAGTTTTTCACAGTATTTTTGTATTATGAAACTGTCTGCAGCCCTGTGGAGGAAACATTCCCATACACACCGCATTTATTTAACATGACCTCTTTTTGTCTCACTGAGGCTTTGAATGTCCCTGAGTCTGCTCCCTGCCAGTCCCCTGGTGCTGAATTTGTCCTGTTAGCCAGGAAACCCAGCTACACTCATGCAAACAGGTTTTCCTTCTGCTGTCCCTGCTAGTCTCAAATAACATATTCAGTGTAAAGCAGAAGAATTATGTGCAGAGAATAAACAACAGCAAACTCCAACGTATCCATATTCAAGCATATAAATCAAGTGTGAAAGAAAGCTCCTGATGGAAATTTTATTTTTTTTTCCTCATTTGAACCGACTCACCCATTCCAGTAACATCTCCCCAGTTTCCAAAGGGACGCAGAAACAAGTCCTGAAGAGCTAAACTTGCACTGCTCTCAGTGCAGGGAATGTTGTGCTCATCCATCACCGGTGGGGATGCGCTGAGCGCGGCTGTGAGCGCCACACTGGAATCTGCTCAGGACACTGGAAAGGCAGTCCTGGGATGCCTCCCCCCTTAGGATGACCAGAGCTATCTGTCCTGCATGAAACTTATGGGACACAGGGTTTAAAGCCCCAAAGAGGCGAGGGATTTGTGTTACCTGTGGCTGACAACTCGTGCAGGGCGGCCTCGTGCCGCTGAAATCCGTGGGACAGCTTGGCACATGCCAAGGCAATTATTTGTGTTAGTACAGGCACTGCCAGGAAGGCATTAATCTGGAGATGATTAGAACCTGCTGTTTTCCTTGTGAATAATTTATCTATTGACTGGAGGAGCCATTCATTGATCATTTACAAACGGAGAACACGGCGCAGCTCTGCCGGCTGTTGGCAGCCGCTCCCCGAGCTGTCCCCAGGAATGTGCTCCAGCCACGTCTCTCTGTCATTCCTCACGCTCTAGAGTCAAGTGGGAGGTGTCCCTGTCCATGGCAGGGGGTTGGAATGAGAGGAGCTCGAAGGTCCCTTCACACCCAAACCATTCCATGACTCCAAACCACACCCTGGGGCTGGAGCCTCCTCGCACCACACCCGAGATCTGCCCTCGCCCAAATCTTACAATCCAGCTTCAATAAAAATATTCAAAGGAACATAACAGAGATACAAAACCCGCAGCAAAATGGGAGAATTCCTTTGCTGTACTCAGTAAATGCCTCTGTTAATTTATCTTCCCTTTTATCTTCCTTTCACATGTTTATGTGGCACAAACAGCTCCTGGAAGAGGTACAAAAATTGGGAGAAGAGAACCTCCTACCTCAATCAAAGAAATATCATCCATGACAAAGGTGAAAAGATGAAAGATATTTGTATTAGCAACAAAAGAACACCAGTGATAAGATTTATTTTTTTTTAAACTGTGAAGGACAAAACAGAAATCATAAAAAAGACAAAAATAAACAGAATTAATAGGAACTCAAAGCAAGGGCAAGCTGCAGGTCCCTGATGGTGTAACAAATTACAAAGCAGGTAGAAACTAATGTCAAGAACTATTTATTCATCTCTATAATGGGAACAACTTCAGGCAAGGACAATAATCACAAAGCAGGAAAGTGTTCATTAATTAAATGGAAACAAATCAGAATTGCTGAGGCACAGCTTGCCAAGGACCCATTTGGCAGGCAGAGATATGCAACGTTCCTCTTTGTGCTCGGAACCTTTTGCATGACAAGAGGCTGAAGGAAGTTTATCAAGGCTGCTGCCTATGCAGGTAGCTGCTCTGCAAACGCATTAAAAATGGAAATCTTGATGACCTATACGTATTAAAGGCTTAAAAAAATCAGAGCAGGGAATCACAGGCAATGGAGAAACCCTTGGCTCGCGGTTCTGGCTGTGGCCAGGACGAGTGACTGCCAGAGCAGGTTCTGTCTGATCACCCATCCCCTCTGATCCATCAACTCCCACTCACAGCGCCAGATCCAACTCCAGACACGTGGGGAACCCCCTCACCTCTGGACCACCCTCATGGGAAGCACTTAAATACTCTTTAAAAATCTAAATATCCTTCTAAAATTGTAAAACTTCATATTTCCCCTGACTGGAAAGGGAGATTCTAACCAGATCTTCCCTTTACTAGGACAGGAATATTATTATTATATTATTTTATATATATTTTTATATAACATTTGTATTATTCCTACTCACAAAGCTTTCCTCCTTGGTCTGTCCAGGCAGACACGTCCTGCTCTGGGCAGGGCTCTCAGATCCAGTCCTGCAGAGACCTGGAGACCCACAACCCTATTTTTGGAGCAAAGACAACTATTAGGCAAAAAAAAGAGGAGTTTCTGGAGATGAGCAGTGTCCCAGCTGGGGGCTTGGGTCATGAGTTTGAATTGCACTTCTTGAAGTCAGCAGCATTTGGGGATTTTTAGATCTGACCCTTTGTGGGTGTTTTCATCAGCGGAGCTTCAAAAGGCTCAACCAGCTGAAGCTCCTGAAACAGCCAGGACAATTTGCATACAGAGGGATAATTGATTTACAGGGTTTCAGCGTGTCACAAATTAAGAGGGCTCAGTTATGAACTCCTGAACACCCTGGTGTACACAGGAAACAGCAGTGAATCCCTAATGACAACCCCATAAAGATGATGTGATAAATACGACACTAAAAACGCAGTAGAGGCATGAATCTGCTGTAATTTAAGGATCTGCCATTAAATGCAACAGGGTTGCATTTTTTGTTGGCTTTTTTTCAATCCTGCATCAACACAGAATCACAGAATGGTTTGGTTTGGAGGGACCTTCCAAAACATAAAATCTTTCCAAATTTTAGGATATTATTTTTTGTCTTACTGACAGCACTTTTGTTTCAGGATCCAGGGCCTGCCTTCCTCCCTTCCTTCCCTTCTTCCTTCCGCTTTTTAACATAGATACAAACTATTTTCTCTTCCCCTCTTTTTAAATATACAAAGAAAAATAAAACCAGTCTGGGAAAATCACATCAGCTATTCCACATATCAAAATCTCTAAAAAAGAAACAAACCACTCTCCATATTAAATACAACTTCCCTTTTTACACCATCGCTTTCAAGTGGAAGCCTCCCCATTTTTTCATTGCACCGTGAGTTTCACACAGCTCAATGTCGACTCCACAACCAAAAAAAAATCTGGAAACATTAAGATTCCCATTATTCTCCTCGTTATTCCGTGAAGTCACTGGAGGAATTTTTATGGGGGGCGAAAAAAGTAATTTCCGAAAAGTGAAATGAATGTGATATTCATGGGGTGATCCTACAGACCATGTTCAAAGAAGCATAAAATTATCTGCCTATGAAGGTCAATTAGCTTTGACATTAATTTCGGCAGCATAAGTTAAACCATTTTTTTTCTACACCAGTAACAATATACATAAGGCAAATTCCAGAAAAAAAGAAAATACAGGAACATTTGCAAATTGCAAAACATTTTCATTATTATTTCAATTTACAAGGGAACTCAAACATCACTAAATACTTTGATATTATTTCAACTTCAGGCAATGAGCATTGCTGGCACATTCCTGTTGGGGACGGGGCCTGGTTACTCCACAGGAGTCAGACCAAGGGCCATTCAGGAAAAATGCTCAAGAAACTGATGGAAATTAGAAGTTATTTGGAACCCAGCACTGAAAACCATAATGAAATCTTATTTCAAATTAATTACACTTTTTAATCAAAATAGCGGAGATGGTGCCAATCTAAACACAACAAATTACAACAAAATCCAAAGTAAAAGAGAAGCCGTTCAAGGACTTCCATGGAAGGGAAAGAATTTGTCATCCTGTACTAGAAATTTCATTTTCTACTTTAAAAAAACATGACTTGCCAAATGAATCCAGCAATAACTGGAAACAGACCAACTTCCACAAATGAATGTTTTATATTTTCAAGTATACTTCAGTTAATTAAAAAATTAATTGGCCTTGAAAATATGGGAGAGTCTATGTTTCATCACCCCCACCCCAGGCATATGGGGGGACATTTTTAACCAAATCCAATTCTCTGGTCTGAGAAAAATCTGCAGAAAATAACATCCGTAAATTTTTTTAAAAAAAATAAATTAAAATAATCTTTATAAGGGCCCAAAACTGCAGTTTGAGGCTCTAGGAAGACCCAGCTCCCTCCAGAAAAGATGGAAGCACACGTGACAACACCACTGGCAGCACGTAGTTTCTCACTCTTCACATTAAAGGCCTTTTAGGATCTTTCCCCCATAAATTTTCATCAATTCCTGACCAAAATTCCTAAAAGGAGAGTACTGCAGTTCAGCTTTGAGCACTGCTGCTGATGTTTTCCTAAACAGTCCCCACTGGAAGGTGCCATCCCTGGGAACCAGTCAGCACAGGGAGATTTTTTGGACTTTATCCCAATGCTGCTCTGCCCAAAGCTCTGTTTCCATCCCCTCACAGGAGACAGGATCCTCCCCAAGTTCTGGAAAACAAATTTGCTCCAATCCATTCCTCATATGCAGAATGCTGGGAGGAAAGAAAGAGCAGGAATGGCTTGGAGAAATTTATGAATAATCTTTACAAAAGAATAATTTGTGGGATTCTCTCCAGAATCAGAAATAAATACAAGGAATAATTTACCATTGCTCAATTTGCCATAACCAGCTGAGGGAGACTGCCTTGGCAGATGGTGTTTCTGATCAACAATTCCCATTATTCCTTCAAATGCCAAAATTAAAATGTTCTGATGCTGATATTAACATTGATTTCTCTTTTCTCGTGTCTTGTCAATTCTAATCTCAATATTATCTCCTTTTTTCCCCCCTAAAAAGAAGTCATCTTTGGCAAAAAAATTAAAGTTTAGAGCAGCTGTAAGCTCCAGCCACATCCTAAAAAAAAAAAACCTAAAACCAAACCCAACAAAATCCAAACCATTTGGTCACTACACCTGCCAAGTACATCAGATGGGAAGGATTTTCTCAGCCCAGCACCCATCCCACTCTCTAGCCAGCATTTTTTTATGGAATACCAGGACTCTCAGCTGCACTGTCACTCAGATGTCCCATGGTGTCACACAGGTTGTATTCCTGTTAAAGGATCACAAGGAAAAGGTTTGTAACAGCTTTGTAGTGTACCTATCATCCCCTCAAAGCCCTCACTCAAATAACACCAGGTTTATGACCAGACAACTGAGCTGAACTCTTCGGAACTTTTAAGGTAAAGAGCTACGAAACTTCCAGTCATAACACAAAATAAAAACAGAAATATACTTTTCTATCCCTCTGGTTTTACTCAAATAGTAATTTAGACCCAGTCCGTTTTGAGCAGAAACACGCCAGCTTAGAAAAGTTTATTTTTACAGATCCACAGCTTCTTTCAGCTTTGGGGAAATTCAAACATCTGCTTATCCTGGCCAAGGCACTCAGCATCCTGCTGCCAAGCAAGTGCTCCAGTCAGTGCCCTGTGGTTTCTCCCCCCTCCGTCCTTCTGCTGGCTGCAAACAAGCAGAACCCCAGGTTACCTTTCCTGCCTCTTTGTGCAAACACCGGTTTCGATGGATTCTGCTGCTATTATTAGGCTGCCCCGGTTCCCACTGAAAGTCCTCCTACAGCTCCCAGCAGGATGCCAGGAGCTGGCAAGCTCGGAGAGCCTGAAGGCTGTGCATCTGTTCCGAGACTGACAGGTAGCATGGCAAGTTAAAAACTCCATAAATTTGCAGCAGGAGGCTCAGCCTAGACAAAAAAAAAAAAAAAAAAAAAAAAAAAATCAGAAAAAAGATCCCTGTTTCGCTTTGTTTTTCCAAGCACTGGGTCGTGTTCTGCCACTGCCGCCTCTCAGGGAGCCCCTTCCCATTCCCTGGGGTGTGGATCCTCCTGTTCCCTGTGGCAAGTGCTTGTCCCCTCACATTGTCCCCTCTGAGGGACGTGGCTGGCACAGACGGGTTGGGGCTGTCACGTTCTGTGCCCCAGGCAGTGATTTTTCCGGGAGCGTCTCACTGTCTGCAGGCCAGACCTACAGCTCATCCCAAGGTTTCTCCACTGCTTGGATGGGCTGGGTCCGTGGGATGGGATCCAGGGGGCACAAACCTGGAGCTGGATCCTGACTCAGAGTCACTGACATGGCACCAGCTGGCAGCAGCTGGGGCTGAGCTCACGTGTGACAACAGAAGGAAAATAATGCCAAGAGGCCCCGCAAAGTGCAGCAGCACTGAGAGAAAGATCATTTCACTTACTGGTTTCTGTTCTCTCTGTTATGAAATGACACGCACTTCTTACCAAGAAAAACAGCAAAGTTGGTGGAAAGGCTGGAAAAAAAAACAAATAAAATGTGTTTAGTGGCATCATTTACTGATAACGAAGCACCGGCTCCCCACTGGGCCTGCATCTACAGGCTGTGACTCCGGGATGGGAAGCAGGCGGTCCCCAAATTCTTTCTGCACGCTACAAATCACAAAAGGTCAGGTATAACCCTCAGCACAGTCACCACCGAGGTCTGAACTCCCTCCTGGAGGCAGACGGCCCCCTGGGTGGTGTGAGGGAAGCCTCCAAGATTCACCAGCAGCTGAGCAAGCGCAGGCTTCACCCCCAAATTCCCTGCGTGGCTGAAATCCCCGTGGAGCAGGAGCTCCTGCAGGGCAGCACAAACCCCTGTGCTCTCAGATCTCACACCCTGCAGGGCTCAGACCACCCTCCCTCCCTGCCCAGCCCACGGCACAGCTCCTCTGCTCCACCGACAATTATCCCAGACATGGACTGAGATAAATGGAATTATTCTACTCCTTAGACATAGGAATCAATTTATGATTCACGTTTAACTTTTCTGCGTCAGACACAATAAAGAACAAAGAAAGCTGGTTAGAGGAGGGAGTCCAGCACAGTTTTACCGCAGATTTAAACAGCTCTCCACAGATATTACATTTTTAATCCACATAAACAGATGCCGGTATTATAAATACAGGACACATTTTAAGTAACTTGTTGAGCTCAAGTGACATCAGCTTCTTTGTTGAGCAAGAAAATTAAAAAGACATTTCAAATTCTGGCCATTGCACTGTTTGGACGGGGCTTGGAGCAACCTGGGAGAGTGGAAGGTGTCCCTGCCCACAGCAGGAGGTGGAAAAAAATGGTCTTTAAGGTCCCTTCCAACCCAAACCTTCCAGGATTCATTCTACACAGGACATTAAAGAAAACACAGTGCTCTGCAGAAGTGTCAAGTTCTCTCTCACCCCTGCTGCTAAATTTTTAGGGGTAGAAGAGCAAAATCTGCAAGTCCTAAATGCTAAACACTGACCACAATCCCAGAACAGTGATCTCTAGCAAGCTGATTTTTGTTACATTGTTTAATTACTTTTTGGTTAAAAACTTCACGAACGTTTGCTTTTTTCAAAATCATCATTGAAAGCCCTCATGATAAAGTGATAGAAAAATAGAAAAAAATAAACTCAGTGCTTAGCCACAAAAATCAGCATCACACTGAGATCAGTGATGGCAATTCACATTCCTTGGAGTGTTGTTATTTCTGTCACATGGAGATCAAACTTTTGCCCACATTAAGGAAATTTTTTTAAACTCCTTGAAGGGATCTTCACGCTCATCTCCTTCCAACCCCCCTGACATGGGCAGGGACACCTTTCACTGTATTTTTAGAATTTTACTTCCTGGGAGAAGCAGTGGAAAATGCCAAACCTTGATAGTACAAACCTAACTCAGCCTCCAGGCTGGGGGACACCAATTATTTGGTGATTTTAACAGTCTGGGATCTGCACGACTTGAAGGAAACCAGGCCAGGAGAAGGAATGGAAACACCTAATCAACATTTCCTCTGCTGTGTCATGTCCCTCCCTAATGCCACTGGAAAATGCACTTAAAAACTTGGAAACATCAGGCTTTTGGGTGTTTTATAGCTGACAACAAACCCACAACTGAGCCTTGAACAGCCCCAACCACACCAAGTCCTCCCACCCTGCTACAATCTGCGAGTAGCCAAGAGGCTGAGTAATTAGTATTTACTCAATTAGTAATTCTGAGTGAGGAGAATGGACGGGGAGATCTTCATGCAAAGCAGCAGAAGTCTAGATGCTGCTGCCTGAAAAAAGTGTGATGAAAATAAAAATCAAATCCTAAACGTTCCCAGCTCCCTGTCCTCAAAGGTGTATTGTATCAAACTCCTCCGAGGAGCTCAATCCTATTCTGATATTCAGATTCCAATGAGGAAAAAGAGACCAAATACATTTACAAGAGTGGATGCTGCCATTCTGAAGGTTTTCAGTTCACAAATACGACAAAGGTGGGCTAAGAAATACCCACATCTGCCCGAACTCCCAGAATTTCCCTATCCCGCTCACACACTGCAAATCAACACATCCAGGGCGCTGACCTGGGCTGTGAAGCAAAGCAACATCCAGGCAAGGATCAAAATCATGATATGGGCACTTCCCAAACACTTTGCTCCCATTCCTACCCCACAAATCAATTCCCAGGCTTCAAAGGCAGACGGAGAGCTCTCATCCTCTGATTGACCACTCGTGTAACGCAGGGTGAAGAATCTCAAATGAGGAGTTTTGTGGTCTTGTAACTGCTCTTCAGCCTGTAAATCATCTTTAGAAAGTGATCAGAGCTGGAGAGATCACAGCCAGGAAACACTTGAGAAAGTCCTGGGGAAAAAAAAATCACCGACTCAGGTGAATATTTCACCCTGCTGATGTTAGTTATAAATGAGTTTTTCCTTAACTCCCATTCCGAAGCTGGAATCCGCGTGCCAAAGGGAAGAAGTGGCTCGGGCTGGTGCTGCACTGACCATCAGGGCACCAGAGGACACTGAAGCGCTTCCGCTGCTGGATCTCCATGGTGGGGCTGGGATGGGAGAGGCATCAGGCTGGACTAAAGCCTGCAGGGACAACTCCAGGGGCTGCAATTCCATATAAATCAGCACACCACTTCCACTTTTACCCCTAAACTACCACTCTTCTATCCTGCAGCTCTTCTGAATAGACCACCCCACACCTATGCACAGCAGAGATTGATCCTCCAGCTGTTACATCATTTCAAATAAACTTGATTATTTTTTCAGTAGCCTTGAGCAGGGTTTGGACCTCGCCTCAATTAAAAATTGAGTTTTTGGTTGGTTTTACTGCTTGGGTTTTTTCTTTCAGCCTAGCCATAAATTAAAGTTTATTAATTGATAAGAAAACGCCTTCTTTGTGTGTGTGTGACGCTGCTGTGTGGTCATTGATTTCAGCTCATTCCTTTTTCATGCAGCTCCACATTAAGTTAACTCCTGTCTGATATAACAGTTATGCATTAATTTTACCTGGTTTTTTTACTCAATTCTGTAACAAAAGTGTCTCATTCATCCCTGGAAGCGGGCGTCAGATTGCAGCCAGTGCTTCCTACGTGGGAATCAGTGACTGCTCACACGCCACACGGTGCCTTCTGCTGCATCCTCACCGAGTCAAACACAGGCGTTTATTCGCAGTTTGTGCCTGCAGACCTCAGCAATGCGCTCGTGCCACCTATCGGCAAATAACAGCAGAGTGCCGGCTTCTGGTGAGCACACATCAAGTGTTTGAAAGACAAAAATCCCAAATTCGGAGCTCCAGAGCAGCCTGCAAATTTTCTCATCCTCCACAAAACCCCAGAAGAGTCCACAGTGAATCCGCCAGAATTCTGAAAACATTCTTCTGAGTCAAATTCCTCATTTTTTTAGATTTCTGTTCAGCAAAAAAACCCAGAAGTGCATCATCTGTGTGTAGAAGCAGAGATAAAATGATATCCAGGTTTGTTAATTCATTTCCAAGTGTTTCTACTCTCAAAACATTTTAAGAAAGTGCAGACTTACAGACATGTTACGACAAGTTTGGCAAATCTAACAGGGGTTTCCAGTCAATAAAGTGTCTCTCTGAATAATCTCCTGCAAAACAAAATGCAGTGCCAGTCATTTTGGGGAGCCCTGCTGTTAAAATGGCAATAAAGAACACACCAGGAAATATTTACTGCTGCCAGCAAGGCAACAGACAGGTTCTCATCACCTAATGACGGAAACTGAGAACTCTTTTTTTTCCTTTTAGGGTATTTTTCCAGCCCAAAAGGCTGATTTAAGAATGAGGTACATCTATGAGCACGTGTCCCAGGAAAATGTGTGTGGTATCTCAGAGCCCAGGAATCCCTAACACATGCATTTCTTTTTTCATTTCTTCTGAAATCTGATGTAAAGCTGGCTTAAAACCCGGTACTGTGTGTGGCTGGCTTCACTCTGAGTTCTTTTCATCTCTGATAGAAGCATTTCCTTCTGCATAGGATGGTCATCCGTTTAATTGCATGGTACAGAGAAAAAAAGCAAAGGAAAACTCAGCTGTGGGGATAAATCTCAATAGCAATGTGATGAGTGCTCCTGCCAAGAATCATTTGCAGAACTTCCTATTCAATGCTAACCAGCAGAAGTGGGACATCCACGAGCCCATCTGGGAATCTGGAGATAAGGAGCTGCTATTCAACACCCAGAGCAGTTTGTTCCCGGCCAGGAGCAAATCCCCCACTTTAAATCCTGGTGACTCGAGAGGAAAAGCGTTTGGAGCTGCCACAGTCATGGGGACTGAGCTGGGCAACTCGAGGCCTCACCCACAGCTGGGTTTTGGGCCTGTGGCACTGGTGAGCTGAATACCTGACAAATCAAGAGAGCAAAAGAGGGGGAAAATCCAGCCTGACAACCACCTTTAACACTTCTCCAACGTGGGACCACAAAAGGGCATTCGAATGCCGAACCTGGGCCGAGAGGACACAAGTGCCAGTATCTCTTTATATTTCTTTTCTCCAGCTAACAGATGCTTTTCCACGTGTCTCCAACCACACTGTGGATCTCAGGTGGAAGGTAGACAGGAATCTCAGGTAGACTGCAGAACACTCCAGGTATTCTGTCTTTTTTTTTTTCAAGGACTTCCAAAATTCCCTTAAGAAAGAAGAAAAGGGAGGAGTCACTCACTTTCCAGATGAAGATATTTGGAAAAGCCTCTTCAGCATCTGCTGCCAGCTGTCAGGTGGGAGGATCAGTAGACCTGGAGGATCTTACTCCTAACAAAACTTCAAGCCCACCAAAACCCAACACTCCTGAATTCAACAGAGATTGTGCTGAGACAATGCTCATCCTTGGATGATGCTACTTCTTCATGTGCAGCAAGGCAAATTATCACTATTAATTGCTCATTATTTCAGCATTATTACTAATCCATTAATACAGTATTTTCCCATATCCAGTCAAAATGAAAAAAAAAAAAAACCCCAAACCCAAAAAACAGTTAAAGAAAATAAATGTACTAAGATCAGAGCAGGGCTGCTTCAGTCAATCCTTTCACTCAAGAAAAATGTTGGATCAGTAAAGAAAGGCCTAAAATTCTCTGTTTATCTATCACATTAATGTGAGGATCTCAGAGAGCTGCACACCCCTCAACTGCAAATCCAACAAACGCTGAGGCAGCTCGTGTTCAGCACATACTGCCCTGGACTGGGCACCCATTGCAGCAATTATTCCTGAAGTTCCTCTGCAGATGAGGTCCCAATGCTTTTCCCTGTTTTTTCCTGCTCCTCCCATCTCCAAAATCAGCCTCTGGTGACTGTGCCTGACTTTCTGTGCGAATTGATTTTGTGCATTGGGACAGGATGCTTGACAAACTTAAACCTTTACATTCTGCTGCTCTGAGCTGAGGGAGCTCTGCTTTGCCAAGGCCATTGCTGACCCCCAGGTAACCAGCACAAGATAGGTTTTTATAAAGTATCTAAGTTTTCTGAACATCCTTTCCTTTCATCTCTCAGCATCACCTGGATAGTGCAGCTGGGAACAGCACAGAGTGCAGTGGCCTGAGGCCAGGCTCCAAGAAGGCTGAACACAGAGAGGGCCTGGCTCTCTGAAGAGATGTGGAACACAAAATCTGCTCCTTGCACCTGCTGTCTGTGGGGTTTGGTCCACTCTGAGCCAAACACAGCATCCTCATATTGAAACAACCCCCAACAGTGGGGTGGAAAACTGACCTTCACTCTGCCCAGCCAGCTCCAGGCAGTTTTCTCTTCCATCCACTCCGTGACTTTTCATCTGGTGCCGTCTCTGCCCTGAGAAAGCAAATGGAGGCATAAACATTAAACTCTCAATAAAAAGAAAACCACTCACCTGGCGTGCACATAAACACTCACAGCTGGAGGGAGACCCAGCCCTTCCTCCCTGACCCAGGCCCAGAAGCTGTGCCAGGCTGCAAAGCTGTGCCAGGGGCAGCAGCCCCTGCCCTCCCTCGGGAGGCACTTTGACGGAGCCAGCGCTCAGTCTGTGCCCGATGTGCCGCACACACACGGCACCAGCGCCCAAACCAGCCCAGCAGCGGCTCCTCTGCTGCCCCCCAGTCGCTCTCCTGCTCTGCACCCTGTGACATCTCTCAGTTCAGCCTCGTTATCCCACATCCATCCTAAATCCTCCTGAAGCCCGGAGGGGTCACAGACTGTGGGACTCAAATGAGAGCTCGTGCTGGGCCATGGGACAGGGATGGGGCACAGCAGAGCTGCAGGCACAATCCCATTCTGCTGCCTGATACTCGGGGACTGATGGCTGCTCTGGAAAGATATTCCCTGGAATTTCTGATCATGCACCGAGCTGAGGGGGGAAGGCTGGCTCCCAGCACAGTGGTTTGTGTGCAAATTAATAAACGTGGGCTCTCCAGTGGCAAATACTGGATGGATCCACCTCCCCAGCAACGCCAAATTTCACCTTTCGCAGGTAGAAGAGATGAGAATTATCATAAAACTCATCCAGGCAGGCTCTCAGGAGAACAAGCAGTATTCAAATGCAATCAAGGCAATGTGAAATTGAGTCTGAGGAAACTCCTGGCACATCTCATCATGGATTGCTCAAATATGATAACAAGTACACTGATTTTTCTC
The DNA here is from genome assembly GCA_013400235.1 of Oriolus oriolus. Classification (NCBI taxonomy): domain Eukaryota; kingdom Metazoa; phylum Chordata; class Aves; order Passeriformes; family Corvidae; genus Oriolus; species Oriolus oriolus. The sequence continues at coordinate 231,956 of VXBT01006613.1, forward strand.
TCTGAGGCAGATTAAGGCAGTTGCTCTAAAAACACAAGAGTGCCTTCAGATTAATCCGACTCGTGCTTTGATACTGATTTGTTCCAGCATTGGGTGAAAAAGTTGTGTGTGATAATGCAAAACCATCCAGCTGGGCATTAAGAGGTATTATTGCTCAGTAAAAATATGCCCACTGAAGCAGTCCCATCCAGCAGGCCCCATAAATTAAAATTAATTAAGCTTAGGCATCATCTGCAATGGGAACAGAATTTGCACCTGTAAATTTAATACTGAAAAATTGTGTTATTTTTTTATCAAGCATCTCTACAAGTATGTTAATCTTTAGTTGACTTGTGGCACCCTAATTTCACATTTCTCATACTTTTTGGAGAGAAAAACTGGGATCTATTTTTAAAAATGCTGTAAAAGTAATAGTAATTGAAGTTGAATGGTTTTTATCAAACACTGTGGAGATAAGCAGCAGATTTCTTATTAATTCTCTAGGAATTCCTTTAGATTTAGTCAAGTGAAAGTAAAACTAAATATCACCAGTATTCACTAGTCCTGGTATTTGTGGCAAAATTCTACTGACTGCAAGGTACTTAATGAGAAAATATAATGATACAACAGAGAAGAGAAAAATAGCACCCCTTAGTGAGATAATTTTATACATGGATGGACAGACGAAATAAAATTTCACACCATTAAATGAGCTGGGAAGTGACAGGAGAGGTTAAAGTAAAGCAAGCAATGACTGCTTTTCTTGCCAAGGAAAGTTGTGCTCTGAGAAAGATCGATGCCCAGGGAAGGGGGAGAAGGGAGTGGCGGAAGGAGAGGCTGAGTTTGTGGCTGGGAATTCAGCAGCAGCCCCAGCTGAGGGGTCAGCAACCCCTTCCCTGCCCAGCTCCTCCTCAGGTGGAAATGTTTCTGCAGATGCACAGGCAGCTACAGCAGGAGCCCACTCAGCTCTAAAATCACGAGCTAAAGAGGTTCTCTCATTAAGGATGGAACAGGACATTTGGATACAGAGGGGAAAAAGAGGGAAATAAAAGGGAAATGACAACAGAGAGAGGAAAGATTTAAGAAATGCATTTCTTACATTGACTCCAATAAAAAATGCACTAAAATGCAGAGCCCCAAATAACTCCAGACATTAAATCCAGTTTTCCCTCTTCCTCAGCAGCCTCACTCACCTCATCCAAAAGGAGCGGAGGACAACTTTCCTTTCCAGTTGTGTTCTCAGAACTTCCTGGCATGGAGCTGCTCTGAGAGGAGCAATTTTCTGGATGGGTCCTGAGAGGAGCCACCTCTGTCCATCATTTCTCCCCAAATGCCTCTTCCTGTCTCCAGCCCCATTCTCAGTTTCTCTATAACATGACAAACCCTGATCCTTGTGAGTAACACAAAAAAAAAAATCTCTCTGAGTAACCCAAAGATTTTCACTAATTATCTCATCAAGAACTAAAGAAAGAAGAGCAAATATAAGAACAGAACAAGGCCTCTCCAACACTGCAATTTAAAAAAAAATACTTTTAGACAGAATTTGAAATAGATAGAAAAGCAGGTAAGATCTTCTGTTGCTTTGGTATTATATAACCCTACTTCTCTTAAAAGTATTTTGGCAGCAGACAGCCACTGCTTTTCAATTATCCTCATAATTTTCCACTATTTAGAGTGTTTCAGTAATTTTGAACATTAAATTTTGGAATATTTGCAATTTTGAATTTAAAAAATGGGGTCTTCTTAAAGTTCATCAGCAATGCCATTTTTTCAGATAATTGGTTTAATAACCAGGGAAAGACATTACTTAAATTTAGCACTGCTAAAGGGATTTTTCAGCATTCTCTGCAAGCGATTTCTGTGTTGGAGAAGATACTTCACATTCTTTCGAAAGGAGAAGAAAATACATTTAATTTGAGAGCATAACATCTGATGCCACCCAAAGATAATAATATTTCTTTTCTCCTCCCAGAACTTGATTATTTTTTCCACTAATATGATTTAGAAACAAACAAACAGAAAAAAGATTTAAAAGAGAACCAAGACACGTCTTAAAGATTACTTTGATAATGCTAATATGCCCTTTAAAACTGAGTCCAGCTGGGAAATTGAAAGGGTGACAAGTGGAACCAACTTGTATTAGGTTGGCATGGGACCAGTCACTGGCATGGCCTAAATGACAGTGACTGCATCTGGGAAGGGCTTGATAAGGAAATCCTGTTACAGTGCCCTGCTAGATTATTATTTTTTCTTCCCCTCCTTAAATTACATGTTACACGATTTTTCCTTTTTTTTTTTTTTTTTAATTGCCATTTCTTCGTTTTCTGACGACAAAATTGTTTTATCTGAAACACTTTTGATTAAGCAAATGCCTCAGTGATAGCTCCCAGCACTTTCTTTTAAGTGAGGAAAAAGTCTTATGTAAACTAATCTGATCACTCAAAGACTTTGGCTGGGCATCCTTCCAGTCAGAAGTTTAAAATTTATGATGGTGGTTTACAAAGCACCTTCCAAGTGAGGGAAAGAGAGAGCATAAGCTCTTTAGATGACCTTGATCTCTCCAGCTTTACCAGAGGTCATCCCAGGGGAAGGATTCTCCTCCAGCAGCTCCAGCTGCGGATGTTCCCAGCAGGATCAGACAGGAGAGAGTCACTCATGGAAACCCCCGTGATGCTGGGGAAGGGGCAAGGGATCACCCGAGGTCCCCAAGGGTTAAGAAAAACATAAAGGAGTGAATTCAGAGGATCTTGCCAAAGCCTTACACGCAGCTCATCCACACCTCTCGTTTACAGCTGGATCTGTCACCGCTTTTCCTTCCTCTCAAAAACAAATCTTCACCTCCAATTAAGCTGTCCTGTGCCTTCACAGGTCTCACAAACCTGGCACGGCTGTCACAACTTTGTCAAGAGAGGTGGAGTGTTTAAAATAATCCTCCTGCTGCTGACATTTGTGTTTCTGAGGAATAAACACCATCCCTGCCACCTGTGACTTCCCCAGGCTTGTTCTGCCTCCGAATCACCCCACGCTGCCCGTGCAGAGCTCAGGGTCCATCACCTGAACACTGATCCAAAGAATTTTTAGTTTCTCCCCATTCAACGTGCTGGGCAATGGCAACATCAAAAACACAAGCAGGAAAGCCAACAGAGAAGCAGGTGAGTCACACAACTCAAATTCCAAATATTGGGGTTTATTTCATCATTAAGGGTGGCTGCATTAATGAGAAGCAGAAGTCAAACATAAAATAATCTGAGTTAAAAATGCAGCTGACTTTTCCCCAGGTCTGTGGGTTGCATGCAGGCTCCTTAGAAATTTTTGGAACTGCTAGACAATTTCAGTCAGACCTGTCAGATTAAAAGTATAGAACTTAATTATCTTCTCATTAAAAAATTGATTAAAAGGCATATAAGCACATTGCAGAATGTTAATGTAAAGGCACCACGTTCTGCATTAAAAGACTCAGAGCAAGTTTGCTAAAGAGGATGGAGCATCCCAGAGTCAGAAGGATCTTTAGCCAAAGCTTATCCAGGCTTCAAGATCCTTATCCTCTGCCTGTCTAATGACTTTTTCCTAACTAAGTTCTGGAAAAACAGTGCTCCTGCTCCCTAGAGAATCCCAGAGTGGTTTGGGTCAGAAGGGACATTAAAGCTCATCCCATTCCACCCCTGCCATGGGCAGGGACACCTCCCACTGTCCCAGGGTGCTCCCAGCCCCGTCCAGCCTGGCCTTGGGCACTGCCAGGGATCCAGGGGCAGCCACAGCTGCTCTGGGAATTCCAGCCCAGCCCCTCCCCACCCTCAGAGGGAAGAATTCATTCCCAACATCCCATCTAAACCTACCCTCCCCTCCTTCAAATGTTCCTTGCACTGGCTGGATTTTCACAGGAACTCTTGGACTACTGAGGATTTTAAGGAGCTTCAAAAATACAGGGTAAAATCAAAGGAAAATCCCAAAGCTTCTTTAAAAGCATAAATAAATAAAACTGGAACTCCTGTTCCAGAAAACATGTTGCAGTTTCAATACTGCAAGATATTTTAATCTTCCTTTCTGCTCTGTTTTTCTGTGTCATGTTGAGCTCACCTTTCAGGAAACTGTGGGTAAAAATAGGCTTCTGTTGTCAGATGGATTCCAGTCATCACAGGACACCAATGTTCCCAAACAATCCAAAATCCTGTCAGAGTCCCTGGGAAGAATCTGAGGAACTTCAAACAGCCTGAATCGTTCAGGATTTTGATTCGCTGGTATTTTACTCAGCACCTGCTACAATAAGATGCATTTTCCTTTTAAACTGGGCAGTATTTCACCCAGCTTCGCAGCCATTTGGCCCTGTAACTTCTGTCAGGTGCAAATTAAGGTAAAATATTACCCAGGCCAAACCCAGACTGCGTGGCTGGCTCTAACTAATTTTCCAGTATGGTTTTATGCAAATGTGCATCCTAAAGCCTTGATTTAGCTAAACACGTGCACTGCCAACATTACTCCTGGCTCCCCCAGTCATTAATTTAATACTCATTTCATATTCCCATGAAGTAGAGAAGTTATTTTACTTCAGTACAGAGATTAAATGGCTGACTTAGAGAAATTCAGCAAATTTGTGAAAATGCCAGGAACAGAATCCAGGTCTCCTGCCTAATTCCACAAAACCATTCTTGCGGGCACCGCGCGCTGCAGCTGCACAGTGGAAATGCAGAAGTTAATTACTCTCATTTCTTGTCCAATACAATCTATTTACTTCTCCTTCAGGATTAAAACTAATGTTTGGTCCTAGTACAAGCCCACTTTTTCTTGTTAAATTCAACATTTCAGGTGTTTTGGTTTGTTATTGATAGAATTTTATGCAGAACACCACAAGATGGGTTGAATTTTTAGCATATATATGTTGATTGTATTGATTGAGTTAATTATGAGTCAAGCCTTAAAATAAGGAGTTTTATACCTGGACAACAATTAAAATCTCATGTCACATTATTTGTTAGTTTTTAAGCATTTGGAGATGTCTTCTCTTTCATGCAGTCTTTCAGCAGCTTAAGATTTTTATATATATAAATATTTAAATCACCTCAATATGCTCTCCCTGTATATGAACTGCTGCTGAAGTTACATTTGCTTTAGTTTTCAATCTGAATAAAGACAAGCCAGCTGATTGTGATCTTTTCCTCCTGGTTCGTTTGCCACATGATTTCGAAAGGGACAAAGCAAACACACAAAGCTGACAAGGAATATGAAGCTTCCTCCCCACTAAACCCGATTAAAGGAAGTCGTCCTGAAGTTAATGTCAATGGAAATATCATGGAAACATGACTGCTTGTGGTATTTCCAATGGAAATACCAAACAAAGAGCTATCCAAATACTACTTCTCCTGTAAATATCATGAGGATATTTGCTGCTCAGCTCAAAGGTAGGAGGATAAAATGGAGAAGAGGAAGAAGAGAGCAGAGAAAGGAAAGCAAAGTGGGGAAAGCCGAGGAGCAGCGTGGGGCAGAGCCCTCTTTGAGGATACAAATCAGCAGAAGCGGAGAAAGTTCTCAGGAATGTAATCTGAGCTTTAAGGGTTGGGTAAGATTTAGAACTCCACAGGAAATGAGTGAAAAGGAGGGAAGTACAGGAGACTGAGCTACAAGACCATCCAGCCTGGTCTGGAACACCTCTGGAGAGCTTCCAATTCCCCATTACTGGAAGTGCCCAAGGCCAGGCTGGACGGGGCTTGGAGCACCCTGGGACAGTGGAAAGTGTCCCTGCCCATGGCAGGGGTGGCACTGGATGGGCTTTAATGTCCTTTCCCATCCAAGTCACTCTGGGATTAGGATCTAAGACACTGAGATGGGAAAGGCACACTGGGAATTGAGGTGAGATTGAGATGGAAGAAGATGCTTTTTAAAGCTTTTCAGAAGTGATGTCTATGTACACAGACCCACGCACCCCTTATCACCTGTACAATCCCAACATGTGGCACTGGCTCAAACTAGGAGATACATTTCACTATTTCCATGCATATCTATTTTTCAAGTGTGTATAAATATATACATAAGGCAATTTTCCTGACAGTATTGTCTTGTCAATGGAAATATATTGCAACACTTATCTTGATACATCCTCCCAGTACATTATTCCAGAAGCCAAAATGTATTAATGAGAAAGAGACAGTGCAGCCCAAATCCTTGTTGGTTTTCTCAGTCCATCCTACACACAATAAAATTAGCATTGGGCATCTTTAGATGCATATTTAAAAGTTGCAGTTTTCAGCTCTTGCACGGAAACGAGACAAAATATGAAGAACTGTGGTTATTATTTAATTTCTTTTGACATCAATCTTTCCAGATGATTGATTCTGTATTTTTTCCAACACAATTATAAGTGAACAAGAAGTCTAGAAAAACTTTTGCAGTGTAAAAACATCCTGTAGAGTGAAAGGAAATCCCATTCACAAGTGAAAATTATTGGTATTCCACTGCTGTAAAAATAAACTGAGTACTTCACCAACTTTGTAGCATGGATTAATAATGCATAAATGTTCACAAATGGTAGGGGAAAGCTTCAGCCATTTCAAATCCCTTCTGATCAGTCAGCATTCCATAAAATGTCATGGAGAAACCATTCTAAATACTGCCGAGGAAGAAGGAAGCTTTGGAGACTACAATGAACACTCTGTTACAGAACAATTATTTATGACTCATATTGAATTGATAAATAATTATTTATACTACAATTCCTCCTGGATGTTTCACGCACATGCAAAAACAGGCCCGAAAGTCTAAAAGATCATGAAAATAGAAGTGGAAGAAGGAAGCAGAGAGCAGGAACTCACCAAGGGGTTTCACAAAACGTGGAGAACTGAGAGGAGCAGCATCTTCAAACTGCCCGTTGCGAGTCCCACCAGAGTTCTGCCTCCCACCTGCTAACACAGGTATAAAGCTAAAAAAATGTGATATTTGGCTGCCTTGCTTCTTGAAAAAATTAAATCCAAAGCTAATGCAATTTAAAAATAAACATGCAGGACAAATTAAGGATGTATGCTACATGAGTATGTAATACAAACTATATTTACAAAATGAATATGCATTGCAAATTAAATACAAACTAAATCAAATCTATCATTTCCAACCTCACGCTCTTCCAAAATAGATAAGACCTTGTCACCCTTTAAATGCATTCAAGTACATGATACCTTCAAAAGAGTTTCATTTATCACACCGAGGTGAAGAGACATTTACTTAAATTAGAGTTTTTGGTGGGTTTTCTTGTAGCTACACCAACTTGAGAACATAAAGCAGGGAGAAAACAGCTCAGAGATACACAATCATCTTTAGGATTCACTCGGCATAAGCGTTTTATCGATCCTCGTGTTATGAGATCCCATTTAAGACAGAAGCCATTCCATTTTCAAGTCCAGACTTTACTGGCTCAATAAACATTTCCACACTTTCACGATCACGTTGCATACATTAGAGCAGGAGCAGCTTTTCTGCAGACCCTGGGGACTGAGCTTCATGATCTGCTGATTGAACTGCCTGTTCCAATGATCCAGCCAGATTTCCCAAGGAAAGCAGTGCCTGTTGTCCTGATTGAACTGTGGAGCCCAGTAATGGGATTCCCTTGGGCTGGGGCACCAACATCTCCCTAACTCAAACCATGATGGTGCAGAGCCCAATGAACATTTTCCAGTGCAGGTTCAGCTGCTGATTCTCCAGAGGGAGAGGTTTAAGGACGTGCTCTAAGAGCCCAGGAACCTTCTGGAGAGTTTTCATTTCAGCACAGGGATCTTGGCACATAAATCCTTCCAGAGTGGAGTTCTCTCTTTGATCAAAGAACTCCCAGCCCTGCTTTTGCTCAATACCTGCCCAAACAGATTATCTATAAACACAAATAGATACGGACCCATGCACGCTAGCACTGAATCACACCATCATGGAATTGTGAAGGCTGGAAAAGACTTTTAAGATCGTCCAGTCCAACCATCAGCCATGTTCCCCATTAAACCACGCCCTCAAGTGCCACATCCACATGTTTTGCTCTGAGATCTCTAAGTTCTTAAAGCTCAGCTGCAGCACGGGGGGACATTTTCATGTGAAGGGGACAGGAGCTCTCCTCTAAGGCACAATTCAGCTCTCTCTGTAGGAATTGGCTTGAACAGATGGAATCACATCCATTTTCCCACTTTCATCAACACTGTCAAATAAATTCAAGACACGAGTAGTTAATGGAATAAAGAGTTGAGCTGACAGCACATCTAATAAATCAACCAGGTATCAGCTATTTGGCAAAAATAAACAGCTTGGCCAGAATAGTAACAAAGACAAAATTTGACAAGAAGAAACCTTAAAATTCATATCCGACTAAAAAATTATACACTGAGGGCAAGAAAGATCTGAACATTGCTGTTCAACTCTGCAAGGCAAACAACAACTACCTCAGTTATGAATGATGTCATTAATTATGACTGAAAAACCTGTCTGTGATTCTCTGATTAAGGTTGGGAAAGAGCTCCAAGATCATGGAGTCCAACCTTATTATTTGAGACTTTAATTGATGCACTTACTGCTTTTCTAAGTACATTTCTGTTCCTGAGAGAGGAAAGGCCAAATCAGAATTTATAAGCCCTGTGCAGTGATTGCTCCTCTTCACCTGATGCTGTCCCAGGAATGCCACAGACGAGAACAACCAGGATTGAGGATCTTACTCCAAAGGACAAAAAAAGAGGGGCTGGTTTTGTGTGGTGTTGGGTCATTGTGGATTTTTGTCCCCCTCCCCGTTGAATACGTGGCAGGACAGATTACCCAGAACACTTTGTTCTCTCTACTTTATTTCATTTTGCTACAGAGTGCTGTAAAAAGCAAAAAGCATCATTCCAGCCTCGGAGTGCAGCAACTCATGTGGTGAGGAAGCCATGAAACTGGAGGCTGTGGCTCCCCGGGGGATTGCAAAGCAAGACCTGGACCTGGAATTCTCCCATGAGCAAGCTGTGCTCCATGGCACATTTCAGCTTCTGAGTTTAACCCCTCCATCCCATAACATAAGAAATTCCTTAACTGCACAGTAGAGCAACAAGCAATACACGACAGTCTTGGCACCAGCCAAATATTCTGACTTGGAATAAAGATTTTTCCTCATCCTACTTAGATTTGGGGTCACTGAAGAATCAGTGCCTACAAGGGAGAGCACTCCAAGATATCTTTTCTGTCTAGCAGCTTAAAGTACATTGAAGATACCACAAAAATAATAAATAAAAATTCAAAAGCTGCACACAACTGACAGTAAAACAGTTTAGCTCAAGAAGGCCTCCTTGAACAGCAAAGGCCTCTGAAGATACATAACACCAATGTATATTCTCCTTGAGGAGCCGTAGACATTTGAGAGTTACATTCATCCCAAAATTAAAAGCAAAAGTCTTCAATGAAACACAAGGCAGCCAATCTGGCAGCAAACTCCAATTAAAAAAAAAAATAATAAAAAATTAAAACCTATTTGGTTTTCCAGCTACAAAATATTCAAAGCTCACCAAAGTTCTGTAACCACCTAACAGATCATTTTTCTTCTGGCAATTTGAGCACAAAAGCAGCCTGACTTTCCTTGTACTTCCTGATTTAGCACTATTAAACCCAGCAGAGCATTCTCCATGAACATCTTGGCAACAGTGAGCACCTCACATCAAACTGAGCCAGTGGGGGTCCCATCTTCACCAGATTTTCTTTCTCACCAAGGCAAGGGATCTTCAGACTCTTCTCTTGCCCGAACTCTCCTGGGACAAACCCCACCCGAATTCAGAACCTGATGGAACCAAGAGTTCCCTTTTCTGGAACGTCCCATTAAAAACACCACAAATGTCTTAACTATTTTTTTAAATGTTTAATTTTCTAAGCTGCTTGAGGGATATAAACTGTACATGGGCCTGGCAGTCAGGTATTCCCAAAGTTCCCAGATTGGCCTGTCAAGAATCTGGGTTTGATTTCATCTTGAAATTGATGATGGCTTTTTTTTTTTGCACTAAAAAAGTCTCATATCCCAATACTTCAGGGCTGCTGATGACAAAATAATACAGTATCCAGGTACAAATTTAATAAAGCCCTTTTTCTATAGGATAAAGCCTGTGGAACTGACAAGGTGTACACCATAATTAGCAACTTGCACCTTATATACTCGTTGCCTGAACAATAAGCTCAAAACCTGAGGAACCTCTCCACATGTCAGCAATCCTTTCACCAGCACAACTCGCATACTGATGAATATTATGCAAATGAATTTACAGATAAAAAGGAAAAATACCTATTCTGATGCAAATCACACCCAGCACATAAGCAGTGGGAGTGACTGAAGCCTAAATGCCTCTTGTGCTTTTTCACAGCACACAAAAAATACAGGAAAAAGCTGTTTGGATGTTCTCGCTGCTGCTGACATGGAACCGTGAGAAATTGGAAATTAAAAAAAGCCAATCCACAACAAACAAAACATTGAGTGTTTGCTTTAGTTCCTGCTTGTTTAAGATCAATATGACACCAAGCAGCTGCCCCCAAGGTAAGGCTGGGGTTTGGTGCTTTTTAGCTGCTGTGAGCACGACAACACCACTCCCCTGGGCAGTTTGAGTGTTGCTTTGGAGAGCCCAGCGGTGGTTTCAGTGAAGGTTTCAGCTTTGATATGACTTCCAGGAGTCTTCTCTGTGCCTTCCTCTGCCCCTTCTTCCTCGGCTTCACAGAAGTACAGTTAAAGAAAAACTTGAGCCTAGATAAGGTGGAGGAAAAATACAGCCCCCAAATGCATCTTTCATGCATTCATTTCAAGTAACAGAAGAAAATTTTACTGAATAGATCAGTAAATGCTACTGAACATGGGATTTTTTAAAGTGGCAACTCCTGAAGAAATCAGGAGTAGCAGGGAAGCAGCCCAGTATTTCTCTGCTGATGAGAGCTGTGCCAAGGCCCAGCTGGAGGTATGAACTTCCCAGATATAAAACAGGTGATTTTTACCATTCCACACCTGCATGTTTCCCTCCTAAAAATCCTGAGGCAGAACAATAAACCACAGCTCATTCCTCAGGCAAAAACACTACTTCCAGTATGAGACTCCCTCTCCATCCAGACCACTGTCAGAAGGAAAATCCAGAGGAACCTTCTGGCAATTTTGGAGGTGGAAACTCCCAGAGCATCTCCGGGTTGCTGACAGCACCCAATGCAATGGTAGGGCTGAAGGCCCAAACTCTGGGGGCAGATTTGGCCCTCGGACATGCCCTGACCACTGGCACTGTTCAGATATCTCCCTCTCCCTGCATTCCCATTCCTCTGATATTGACTGGCCCCAGGTGATGGAATTTACCAGGGTAGGTGCTCGATTCCATTTCTAATTCCTTGTGTACACATAAACGTGCTCCAGCTAATTTAAGTGGGTACATGCCAGCACAAACTCCTGTGAGGATGTTTCAATTTTAGTCTAATTTAATGGATTATTACATTTTAAGCTGACAATGTTCCTGGCTGATTTACACTAACATGAAATAAAGTTAGTTTATGCTGCAATAAGAGTGGCTGCGCAGCCGATTGGACCAGCTTAATGAAACTGATTTAAATTACACCTTAATTTAAAGAGGTACAGTAATGCATATAAACAAGCCCTGAGTGATGCTTTGAATATGAAGAGAACAAGAATGACTGTAAGGAGCTACAGACATGGCTGGATTGTTCATCTCAGCTTCCCAAAGCCCAGCTCTGAAGGGCTCAGCATTGACTCTGACCTGAGAGTAGTCAAGGAGAATAAAAGCAGCGTAAGGAACAAAATAATCAACCTTATTTTCTACGTGGATTGCCTTTAAATTGCACAAATTCAAAGACTCTATTTCTCTAAAACCAAAAAAGGGGAAGAGCACACACATGAGATTATATGTATTTAACCCAGTGCGATGGGGGAAGTTGGCAAATTTACCACTGAGAGCTTGATTCTAATGTTCAAGAAGTTTAGTTTTCAATACCATCATTTTGTACTCAAAAGCAGTTAAAGAATGCAAGCAAAAGTCACTGAGGTCATGAGTTTGCTCTGTGTTAAAATTACTAAATTCTGTCTTCTGTTACTTGTTTGTTCTTTGGACAAAAGCAAAGTGCACAACTAAAGTAGGGCTGATAGTTACACTTATAAAGAAAACAAAATATTAATTACTTTGGCTCAGTTTACTTAACTTATGTTGCATTTCAAACAGGAGAAGTTGGTTATTAGCCACTTCTAGAACTTTTATGTCCCCCAAGATTCAGTTCATTATGCTGAAACAGAGCACAAATAAAATATAATAAGGAGAAAATGATGGTATAAAACATTGTGTTGTAGTGGGGAGAAGCAAGCCCAGCCTTATCTTTCTCCTGCAATGCATGCTCCATTCTCCTCTTGAAATGGGCTCATATATAACTTTAAGAGTTTGGAAATAAAGCTTTCCATTTTACAATCTGTTTAGTGTCAGCTGCTCACTATTTCATGGTGGGCACCATGACAGCCTCATTCTGCAAGACAAGATACTCCTACTCCCTCCTGAGTTTAGCCCAAGGTGCTGATGGAGGCTGACCTCAAACTTTGAGATTTAACACTCTTTATACTCTTTGACTCTAAATTAATTCAACTTTCTAAAAACCAATCAGAAAATGCAAGTAACCTTACTCTTCCTTTCCACCGACATGCAGCAACTGCTCCTTCTTGTCCTTGTTCTCTCAAGTTTGGGCAAAATTGCAGACACAGAGTATGACATTTTCATCCTGCACAGCTGAGGGCAGGCCCCTTAAGGCTATGAGCAATAACTAATTAAAACAGATGAAGACTTACCCCTAAGTCCAGGCCTCTTCAAAAAAAAAAAAAANTAAAAAAAAAAAAAAAAAAAAAACCTCACAATTTTATTATACTCACGACTCCCAGAAGAGCTGAACTGCATTAAATTATAATTTTATTAAGTTGAACAATTAATATATGCAGAAAAATGAGTGTGAGAGAACAAATGTCAAAGCAAACTGCAGCCATCCCGTCTCTCTGCTGAAGTCTCCCACTGCTGCACTGCACTAATCCAGGTTTATGGCTGCTTTGCATCAGCAGAGCAGCACGAAATAGCCAGGGCACATCAATGAATGTGGCCCAACACATTCAGCAGAATATTCCTGGGGTTTCTTAACCTGTTTTGGTGCCTGGAGAAGGGAGCACAAAACTCAGCAGAGGATTCACTGAACAGACAACGATTTGGACTAAAACTAGGTAACCCAGCAGGCAGAGCTTATTAACCCAAATTCTTCAGCACTCTCAACCTGGGTGTTACCACAGACAATTCTGTTCACGCTTTATCAGGGCTTTTTTCCTAATCCTCTAGCTCTCACTTGGCAAATAATCATTGCTGACTGCAATGCTGCTAGCATTGCAGGCCACGTGTATTCCACATAATTTCCAACATCCCATAGCTCAGATACCAAAAACAACCAGGACTGCCTGTTCTCCAAAGGGAGGGTGGCTTGGTTCTTTTGGGTGGCCCAACAGGTTCTTTTGCAATGGAGCTCCCCATTACCACCTACACATGGATCCTTCTACAGGCTCAGAAGCCAAGCACTGAAGCTCTGAGTTCCCACATCAAATCTGTCCCCGTTCAGACACAAATGAAACTGATTCTCCTGGAGAAGTCCGTGGAAGAAGCTGAAGGGACAAGAGCAAAGAACACTGTGCACACAGGAGAGTGTTGTGCCCATGAGTCACAGCCACACTGAACTCATCCAAACCCTCACACAGCAAAGCACAAAGAGCCACTTGTCTTTAGAAGAAAAGGTGACAAATGAAAGCCCCTTAACTTTAAAAAACTGTGATAAAGTGAAAACCCCCTTTCCTTTAAAAGCAAAAGGACCTCCCAAAGTGCTCTGAGTGTCCCTTTCAAGTGCCTACCTTTAAACCGTGACTCACCCAAGAAGGTCTGACCTGCAAAACCTGTAACAACTTGGAAATGTAGTTAATATGGCAAATTACTTTGGAAAAAATATATTTTCACCCCACTACAAATTTGTTACGTCACATAAAGTGTTGTTCATATACAAATGGTGTGCAAGGCTCTCTGACAAGGCAGAAAGGCAGAACTCCTGCAGACAGCCTTCCAAAGAGCCCTGTGGAGCTGAAATAAAAAGTAGGAGACCTCTATCTGTGGCCAATTAGGTAGCCATGTTAATGAGAATACTCATTACTGAAGGCAGGACCTCAGAAGCCATTTGGGGAGCCTTCCCAGCCCTCCCAAGAATCCACAAGGAGCCAATCTCCTCCGGAGGCAGGAAGTCCCTGGGCAGCACCTGTGGGAGGGGATGGGGAGAGCAGAGGTCGCCCACCAGAGTCCCCAGGTGGAGAACAGAAATGGAATTAACTGCAGACCTCCTGTCTCACTTTCCACCTGTCCACTCCAAGATCACAGAATTTCACCCAGAAAATGCCGTCTGACAGCAGAGCCCTGGGCAGAAGCTTTGTGTTTGCAAACTGGGCACAGTTCCACATTTACACAATCATTTGTATTTGCTAAATTGTTGAGGCCAGTAAAGTTCAGTCTGAGATGATTTGTTTTGATGCTTCAGCTATATTTGGTAGCTGCTTATTTGTTCTTTCTTAGATGACAAAGTTTTGAGGAGGAAAATACTTAGGGCAGAGGGTAAATCATGTTCCCAGCATGTTCTGGGAGAAAACTTAAAGCCTGTTCCTGCTGAAGAGCTGACACACTCCACAGTTTAATCTTGAAACAGATCCAGGGAGGTAGAAGAGTGTCAGAAGTTCAAGGGCTTGAGCTGTAGCCAAGAAAAAGGCAAGTTAGCCAAGGTGCTGTGCAAGTACAAGCACAGGCTGTGCATAAAATCTGTGTCTGTCCTTTTTATGCGAGGGAAGGTGAGGAAAAGCAGCAAAAATCCCACCAGCTCTGTGCCTTAGTTTAGGCATAGAGCTTTAAACACCACGTGGCAAAAGCAATAAATTGATGTCTTCCCAATGAGGTCTGATTTGAAAAGCCTGAGTATTTTACATACAATATTACTGACACCATAAAGGTAAATAATCAGAGCAGAGGATAAGATAGTGAAGTGAAAAAGCCAGCCACAGTTTACAGAAATTGTTTCCATTTGGGAACCATTGGGAGGTGTGGGATGTCTAGTTCTGAACCCTCCCAAAACTCCAGCGTCTGTCAGGATGTATTTATCCACAGCTGTCAATAGGATGCTTTAGGCCACGTTTATCAGAATATCCTCAGGAACTGCAGGAGCTGAGGCAGCTCCCAGCTGCAGGGGCATTGACCTCTCTCTTGGATTGCTCCCACAGGAGAGGAAGGAAAACCAGCTGGAAATTACGAGTTTGGTTCTAGAGCTGGTAATGAAATCATGAGCAAAGTTCAAGTGGTGCCACTTAGGGGCCGAAGTGTGGTCAGAGACTGGAGCAGGATGAGACACTCAAAATCACCAGAGTACTTGTGAAATACCACAACTAAATACCTCCCTAAAGCAGCTTCTTCGCTTTCCTTAACAAGTGGTTTCACTTCTGTCAGTGGAACACAAAAACCTCTAAAATTTTCACTTCTTCACTTTTCGCAACCCAGGATTTCTTCAGTGCCCTCCAGCAATGAAATGGTGAAGACTGCAAGCATTGCCTTTGTAAAACACCAATGCTGTCAATTTTTTCAGCTTCATGACTCCAATTTCCATTTTGTTCCAGAAAAGCTACACAGCATCACAGAGCCCTGCTGAATCCAGTAAAGTTCTGCAGTAGAAACTCTGAATTTCATTTGAACCGTGCATTCTTGCAAGCTGCTACAGACTTGGTAACAAAGAGATTTCTTTTGGTAGGAATAAAAAATAGAAGAGGCTTAGCAAAACAACTAAAAGAAAATCTGACTACTCTTGTATAAAAGATCTCTGAAATATTTTAAAGAGCAGCACATGAGACTTAAAATTTCTAGTTCGGAGGCATGTAAAAAAAAAAAAAAAAATCACACATTGATTGGCCTTTTGTTTATCAAAACAAGTTTGGACCAAGCCTTAAAAATATTTTACAACCACATATTTTGGAAATAAGCTCCTCATGAAGCTACAAAAGATTATGGTGCATGGCCAGTTTAAAAATATAGGTCCTCTCTGTTGAAAAAAAATAATCTCAAATGTTATTAAGGATGTCAGGCATTACCCAAATGACTTTCAATGGGAAAAAGATGAACATCAGCAACATTGTTAAAGACAAAAACAGAGCGTGGTAATGGATAAATAGGGTATCTTGGGGCTTTTTGTTGTTTCCTAGGTTTTAGCTTCTTTGGAATAGCTGTGCAGTTGGATTTAGGTTTCAATTAATTATCATCTGCTCGTACAGAAACCTTTGATCTTAAAGGAGTCGTTCTATTCCGAGTTAAAGCCGTGCATGATAAGCAAACAAAGAACATGAGATCGTGTTGTGCCTCGTTAGCAACACACGAGGGGCGTGAAATGCACAGGGCATGGTGCCATCGTGTGCCCGGGGCAGAGCTGGGATTGCACAGCTGGATCTCCAAACACAGATCCCAACAGGAATCATGGGCACGACATCCAGAGCCAGGGCCCAGTCCTTGGACAAGAGCTTCAATCTCCCCATGTCCTGCAAAGCTGAGCTGGCTGCCAGGCCAAGGCTGGAATCTGGGGCCCTGGGAATGCATGATGCATTGTTGGAATTAACTTCTCTGCTGTGATTTTATCCAGCAGGTGTTACTGCTCACTCCTGCACCTTGGAAAGGAATAGGATCAAAGTGGCTGTGCACAGCCCAAGGGGCAAAGAAGAGTTCCAGGCCGACTGGGTGGGACCTGCTCCGCTCTGAAACAGGATTTCCCCATAATCTAAAGCAACAGATTTCCAATTATCCTTTTAATTGTCAGCACTCTCCCAGTTAAAACCCCACAACACAAAGCCCTGTCTCCCCTTCGATCACCACCCCTTTCTCGCACAGATGTTCCTCTAAACCAGTAGAACAAACGGTGAGCAGGGTTCAGAGATGAGCCCTCCAGGCATTTGTACTTTCCTGACAAACAAAGCCACAAAGCTGGGAAAATCTGTCAAAGGAGTATATTTAGTCCAGGCAATCACTTATAAACCATTTCACGCTTTAAAATCTTTTCTCTTGCTAAGAGATGTGCAAATGAAACAGCCTCAGCTCCGAGACTGGCGGTTTTATTTCCAGCCTGAGATTTCCTGGGCACAAATAGAGGCAGAAGAGAGCACAGCTGCTCTGGGCCGGGCAGTAAATCCAGCGCTTTGGAGATGCACTGGATTTGCTGGAGATGCACAAATGAACCCTAAACCTCAGCTTTCTGGAGCAGCCAGGGCTGCTGTGGCTCTGATGGACACCCTGGCAAACACAGCCAAGGTTTCTGGAGCTGAACAGGTTGCTGACACCTCCTGCAGAGCAGCTCTGAGCCATCCCACTGCTCCATGTCCAACAGCCAGACAAACACAGAGTACCCTCAGAGTATGTATCTGAACAACAAGAATGGCTCCTCAGGGCATTTTTGAACAGCATTCAGATGAAAAGGATTGGAAAAAAACAACCTTCTAAGGGTAGAGCAAAGCCAGGAACAGCAGTTACACAATAATCCAGTTCAAGTGATGGATGGAAGCTGAATGCAAGCCTGAGCTGCAATAGTAAAGATGGATCAAAAACAAGAGCTGGAAGATTTCTTTTCAAAACAGGCAGGCTCTTCTTTGGTCTGTGTCTCCTGCATTTATTTGGATGGCAACAGGAGCAGGAAAATATACTCACACTCTTTTTAAAATTAGAAATAACTGTCCAAAAAAAGGATGAATAGTTGCAGGATGCCAGCCCTCATGAACCTGTCCCATCAGTGGTTTATATTGCAAGTGGAAAAAATGTGCTAAGGGGAAGTTCAAATCAATGGGTCACATCCCCAAAAATGCATTTATGGAATATTGGAGAACTAAAAAATGTCGACAAATCTCACCCATCAGAAAGCTGTGAAATGCAAAAAAATCAAACTCTGCTTTTAGCTGTGCTCCTTCAAGGTCTTCAGGATTGGTCCTTTTTAGAACACGTGGCTTTGCTTGCAAAGCCTAGGACAGGAGGTAGGTGATGCAGTTATTGCTGTTCAGCACCACTCTGTCCCTTTTCTTTTTCAGGAATTCTTGATAATCTGTCCAGGATCTTGTCCACAGGCTCTCCAGGAGTTCCCCCACCTGGCACTAGATGGGGTGTGATGCTCAGCATCTTTTGATCACAGACTGATTCGTTCTTTTGGGGAAAGGAGAGTCAATAATGAGATTTCAGCCCAATTAAAACACTTGGGACAGCTCATTTCAGAGGAAAACCCCCAGCCAGAACTCTGCATTCCCACATTTCTCTAGATATTAATTTGATCACATTCACTCTGTCCTAAAGTGGGTGTGGTAATCTTGGGTAAGTGACTTAGAAATGCCAGAAGGGAAATCCCACCCTGTTCCTCTCACATCTCCCCATCCCTTGGAAGGTTTCCATACCAGGATAATCACCACTGCTATTTTGCAAAATCTGAAGGAAAAACAAGTATGGTTAAAAGTTTTGGTTCGAGTTTTTATTTTTATGATGATGATCTGAAAATTATTAAGAAAAAGCAACTATTGCTATAAATCTCCTGGCCTGGAAAGGAACTGCTACAGAGAACATCACAAATAAACACAAACAGTAAAATTTTAACAGAAAAGCAGCAGCTGAAGAATTTTGGTAAATATTAATGCTCTTATCAGTTCCCAATTCCCCCTCTTAGGTCTCTGTACCACCTGCAGAAAGATCCCCTAAAATCAACCCTACACAGAAAACCACATTTCTTCCCTTACCCTTCCCAGACCATTCAAATCTGTCTGAAGCAGAAAAGAAGAAATCTGTCATTACTTTGAGATCACTCACCTGTCGCCGGAAATTCAAGGAGTGAAGTCACTTTTTCAAACAGTTTTAGTTCTTCTTAGTGATCTGTCCATGGAAATTTAAATACCATTGTAGTAAAAACTTCCACCTGAACTATTTTATTAACAATTTTCTCTTTCAAAAAACTTAAAGAGGGAGAAAAGTTTCCTTTTATCAGTTTTTTTAAAGGTTCATTTGCAACCATTCTACTTTCTTTTCAAACAAGAAAAACCTAACATTTCCATGACTGCCAGGCCATTTTAATGAGTTAAAGAAAATGTTTTCTTATAAATTATTCATTTCTTTCCTCTCCTATTTTTTAGTTTCCTTTCTCCTCACTGTATTATATCACTATTCTATATGCTCTGCAACAAAATCCTTAATTCAAAATGACCACATTTGACTTTTTGACCATAAGAGTACAAAAAACCAAGGTATGTTCAGAATACACCCTGCAATTCCAATACATTGGATACAATTTCTTCCTTTTCAATGTCTTTTCTTTCCTCTGGTGGGAGGATAGGGTAAAAAGACTGAAGACAGAGGAATCTGAGACTGATGAAGGTTCAAGAAATGCCCAGTAGCTTTATCTGCAGCACTGACTAATATCACATTTCAAGTAAAATACCCAATATTTTCAAAAACCACGAAGGATCTGGCCAGGATAGGAAGAAAAATCCCTGAATCTATCTAATGGTCTATTTCTATCCTGAAGCAGGAGAAATAATAGCCTGGTAATTCCATGCCAGGAAAACAGCAGACTGTACTCTTCCACTCAGGATAAATGGATTTATCCCAGCAGTGATTTAGAGCCTTATTGGGACAAACAGAGATGAAACATTTTAACCAACAATAAGTGACTCCATTGCTTGTGGCTGAGTGGAACAGACTCAAAAACGTCTCCTTCATAAACTCATTATTAGAGAGACAATCACAGACGGTGAAGGTTTAACACAGAAGCAGCAGCTGAACAATTGGGGTAAATTTTAACGGCGTTTATCAGTCCTTAAAAACACACCTATCAAATACACACTGCACTGATTATACTTTACAGGAAAGTGATCTCAGCTCCCAGGAGATGCTGAGCTGAATCACTCACAAACTTATCTTGGCTCCTTGAAATTATCAGAAGGTGCCTAAAGCTAATAATTAGTACTTAGACTACGACTTCTTTTCTCTCCCACTACGAAGATTATTGTGTCCTGGTTTTTTTCTGGGGATTTGTGCTCATTTTTATTCTAGGACTCATCTCTTAAGAGAAACAACCCCAGCAGAGTAGAGGCTACACACTGAGAGGGGTCTTAGAATGTCACTACTAAACTACGTAGGAACTGAGATCTACAAATGCCAAAAGGTCAGAAAAAAGGGAAAAATCTTGGACATGTTCTTGAAGTGAGGAAAAGAAATAATTAATAAAAATGTCAAATCTTGTAAAGCAATTTATGATGATGGTCCCTGAGGCTCTCCTGTAAATCAGTTTATGATGATGGTCCCTGAGGCGGAAGGATGGGGCATGGGAAGGAAACAAGCAGCTGAAGCAGCAAAGAGCTCACTCGTTGTATATCAGACACCAGGGAAATGGAGTGATAAAACTTACACAAGGAGTCCAAAGAAGATGAACAATACCCCCACCAGAACAGGGTTATGGCAAACTGCACATGAAGCAATGTCCTATGAGAAGTAGCTTCATTTATTGTCGTGTCACCACAGCCACCTGGACCCGGAGCCAGTCACCACGTGAGTTCCCTTAAAACAAAAAGTTCAGATTTATGGCAGTATTACTTCCCTGAAGTAGTGAAACACGTGTGTCACTCTCAGCTCACTCCACAGGAACACACAGAACTGCAGACAAGCTGTCCCTGGCTTTTTGAACCTCCTTTCCTGGGGTATTTGTGCATCATAACCAAAGGATTGCAGGAGTATTGTTCCAGTTCCAGTTCCTTCAATGGCATTAGGTCATTACAGCTCGAGAAAGGCTGGAGAAGGGCTCCTGAGTGACTGTCACATCTTCTTCTGAAAACACTGCATTTCAAACCAACATAAACCAGCAGCCTCTAAGCCAATTAGTTTAGAAGTCTGTCCTGTGCAAACAAAAGCTCCACTTCTATGCCCAAACTGAGAGAGTAAATTTATTTCTGTGAAACAGATTAAATTTCTTTTGATTGCTCAACAAACAGTTGGGTTTTTCTTTTCCTCTCCGTTCCCTGAACACCATTTAAAGAACTGGACAAAGATTTTTCCTTAGATTTTGCACAGCATCTACAATCCCTGCTTCTTCACATGTGATTCCCCAGTTTGCTAATAAGTGCCCAAACGCCTCTTTGAGACGATCTCCCACAGTCAGACAATCAGAGCTGCTCCAGTTTCTCTGAGCTTCACAGAGCTCCTCTATTTAATTAACTTCAAGTGCTGTATTCTCCAAGGAAGCAGAGGGAGAGTTTATTAGGAGGTGTGATATAAATTACACAGTAATTTGAACAGAGTGGAAATCCAAGACAGTTTGTGTGCAAGAAATCTCTCTGTAACACACCTACTCCTCGAGAGGCTAAAGGGCACAACTTGGTTTCCAGCTCTCATTTAAGCCCCCAAGGAAGTGTGATCCCTCAGCATCTCCAGCAATTTGATCCATTAGGAATGCACGCCAAGCCGAGCTCCCAAAGGCTTTGCACAGATTTTTAGAGCTTAAATCAAAATCACCATCCAAAAAACCTAAAAAAATCCACCCACATCCTCACTCGTTGCCTAGGTGAGAAATTCACTGAGTCTCCCCTTTTGCCTGGAAGACTTTAAAGTTGCATCTGAAGGATCCAACCTTTAGGAGCAGATGAATAAATCCCAGCTCTCTAATTAAGCAGAGGGGTTCTCAACACCCTGGAGACCCCAAATGTTCCAAGCACAGCTACCAGAGAAGAGCAACTGGATTGGCTTTAAATGATTGCCAGAGTATCAGATAATGGTTTAACAATTAAAACAACCCTCCAGGGACGGGAAAACAGGTCAAAACAATCTTCCTCCAGAGGATTCAAAACCTGCTGCTGACACCCAAGCGAGCATCCTGCAGAGCAGGAGAACAAAGAGCAAGGCAAACCGTGCCAAATTAATGTGCCATAAGGACAGAGTGCCAAATTCCCAGCTCTTTTTGAAACCAAGGACTAAAGGTGGGCCTTAACCACCAGACTACCAGCAACTGGCTCCTTTGGAGGTGGGAATTTTTATTAGGCTGGAAAATGTGGCAGTCCAAGGCCAGGCTGGATGGGGCTTGGAGCACCCTGGGATAGTGGAAGGTGTGGAGATGGAATGAGATGATCTTTAAAGTCCCTTCTATCCCAAACCATTCCAGGATTTGGTGATTAATATCGGCAGTAAAAGGCAGGTTTCAAAGCATCTCCTTCAACCTAATTTTAAAAGCAAGCCCTGTTCAGTACTTTCAGAAATTATGTAAGCAGAGAGAACAAGTAACACACACCAAGCCAAGTTTCCATCCTGGACAGCCATGAAAAGCAACACCATCAAATCCATACACACAACTTGTTCTTTCAGCAATCAGTTAAGTAGAAATACAAAAAGTCTTGCAACATAACATGGCCACATTTTGATGCATTCATGAATCCTATCAGCTTCCCTTTTATTAACAAGATTCATTTTAACTGTTGGAATTATTAGCATGATGACAAAATGTAAGTGATTTCAAGGGAAGCCTTTCTCAATTGCTATATAATTATAAAGAGGAAAAAAATGTCTTGTATCAGGTTCATTATAAAAAGGATAAGTAAATAAATAAATCTATAAAATATTCTGTTAGTTGCTGGGAAACCTCATTGTTGATATGACAACCATGGCACAGAAAACCAGATTACAGCTTCCTTCAGATCTGTGGGGATTCTACATTTTCATTAAGGAAAGTGGTTTCTATCTGCTATGCTATAGTGACACCTACAGAAAAAAACCCCACATTTAAAATGGGGGCCATGGGCAGGAATTTGATTAGAGAGCATTTTTAAGTGCTGCATAACCACACTTGTGTGTGGATGCAATAAGTATTGTTTAAAATCCAGCGCGGAGGCTCTGGAATTCCACGTGCCAGTCTTTTAGGATGCAATTTATAAACGTTTTCATGGCAGGCATGTCAGCAAGTCATGCTAACAGCATTTCCAAGCAAAGCTGGTTATTGTAATTGCTGAACCCACGCTGCTCACGTGCCTTCAGAGGCAGTGATTCTTACAGGTTTCAAAGGCTCAGCACTTTTTCCCCTGTGGTGCTGCTGAATTTACAGCAAGGAGCATCTCCAGATTCTCCTGTTGATTTTGCATTGTTGCACTGACGTTGTGCAACTTTTCTCTTGAAAATGTACTCAAGACTTTGCCTCTGCTTTTGCAGAAGGAAGAAATATTCCTTTTTTTCTAGACTTCTTTTCCTCAAAATTAAATGCTCTGGGAAGTTCTGGCACAGCTTTCGTGGTTGACAACACCTTCAACATCAGAAGCCATTTCAGAACTCTCCTTCATTCAATATTATATTCTTGAATCCTCAGTGCCTGACACACCATTTCCATTTTCCTTTTCAACCAAAAAACCTGCTCTTTTTCCTGTTCTCTTCCCTTAACACTTTTAGGTACAGCAGTTAAGGAAGAGTTTAATGACATTAAAGGCTTCAATGAAGAGGCCTCTTTCTTCAAGGATTGTATAGAAAATCTCGAGTCACTTAAAAAAAATAGCCTTCATTACATTTCCCAATACAAAATGACAATTAATATCGTAATTTGTTTTCAGTCAGTAACAATTCCACAACCAGAGGGGAAAGACTGTGCACGGTTTCTTCTTCCCCATGTTCAGCACTGGGGTAAAATCAGGAGCAAATATTTAAAACCTGGACTTGGGCCTAAATATAACACAACAAACCTTTATTCACTCTCATTCATTTAACCTATTGCTTTAGGATAAAATTTTCTCAACTCACTTGACCTCCAGCTCTGACTGCCCCAGACATATTTGTTTGTAAACTGTACAGATGACATTTATCTGCACAGATCAGGCACTCTCACCACTCTGAGCAGACCATAAAGGTGACACCAACCTTAGGACTGCCACCATTCCAGGCTGGCAGCAGAAAGCCTCTGTAGAGCTCCTTCTGAGTCTCTGAATAAACATAAATAGGCATCAGAAAAAGTTACCAGCCGTAAAAAAACTGTTTTATTGCTTCCTGCATTTGAATGTTTATTCAAACTCACAGATGTTTCTTTCTAAACCAGATGAGAAATGAAAAGAGACAATAAGGCAGAAATGTTGTGGCTACTCCTGGAAGAGATCAGGACTGCTCCCCACCTCACTCCCTACACAAACCGAACAGGAGAAGCTGGAATAAATAAGGAAGCTGCACAGGTATTTTGGACAGACACAGACACCAGCTTTTCCTCTGAAGGAAAGGCAACATTTTTTTGCCGTTACAGCAAGAGTTAAACCCAACTCCATTACCTCTTCCTTAGAAAGCTCCTCACATTCCACCTCCCTTAAATTGCTCCCTGACTTAAGTAATCATCTCCTTCAGGCCCTTAAGCAACGACTGGAGCCGGGTGAGCGAAAACATGCTCTCATCAGTACCAGCCAAGGTAGCACAGGAGAAGCAGAGGTGTTTCTGGCCATGTATAAAACACTGGCACTTTAGAAAGGAGGGAGCCCTTTCCCATCTGACAGGTTTTTAATATTTTCACTCAGTGTGTCTGAGTGCTGCCCCAGGCATCCCAAAGTTTGCTGCACGACATCGTTCATTTCAACAATTCCATCAGACACGGAAGGCAAAAATAAAACACATTAAAAAAATATCAACTCGTGCTTCTGGGGAGTCCAAATCCACCGCTGGCTCCCAGGGAGAGCTCTCACTGAGTGCTGTCACTGCTGATGCAGCCAAGGGTCCAAGTGGGTGATCCTATAAAAGCATGGAGGTGGATGTGTCCAAAATCTTTAAGCACTGATGGCATGAGCTGTCCATCAAACATCATCCAGGGCTGTTTCTGACAGTGGATCTTTCATTTGTTTCAGCATCTGAAGAGCTGTGGCTGCCTTGAGGCCCCTTTGTGGCTCCCCCATCACCAACGTGTTCCTGCTTCAGCTTCCATTATTTTTCCAACTTCTTCCCCATGTCCCAGGTGCCTCATGTTGCCGAAGAGCCAGGTACAGGTTTTGTCCTCTCCTCATCCTTCTCTGTGGCCAGGACAGAGGCTGTGCAGTATTCTCAAGCAGCAGTGGTGAAATAAAAAGGGTAAAATTTGTTGCCAGATATCTGACTCTTTTGGAGCCCATTTCAAATGGATCCTATTTGGGTCATTTTAGGGCAGTTTAGCAGGTTACACACAGGAAATCAGAACTTACAGAGCATGCTCACGCCTCTGTCTGTGCTGTAAAATGAGCTTTACACTTTAATTTGCTCCCTTTTGCTCTTTGTTTTGAGGCTTTGGACTGTGGATGCTGGAAAGGGCTGGCTTTAGGCTCAAGAAGAGTTTGGACAATGCTCTCAGGTGCAGGATTCTGTGGATTCCCAGGATTTTTGAGGCTGTCCTGTGCAGGCTCAGGAGCTTGACTCGATGATCCTGAGGGTCCCTTCCAACTCAGGACATTCCATGATTTTTTCAGGAACAGGACTTTCAGGTTTCATTGTCTGTCTGTGGGGAATTTTCATCTCAGAGCAGAATTTCAACCAGTCCCTGTTCTTTTTATCATTCAAGATAAGAATAGACTTACTTCATTCAGGTCACGTTCCTTCCCTTTATTTCATTTTCTTTTCACAAAACAGAGTCTCAACTTCCATCTCAACACTCAGAATACACCATGAAAATATTCATCACTGATCTAAAGAAAACGCACATGCAAATTCTCCCTCTGTAATTAATTCCTAAAGATAATTTCATTCCAGGAAAGTCCAAGCACAGCTTTTCACCTCAGCTTTAGGTGCTACCTGGACATAAACACAACATCAACCTCTTCAACTGCACATGGGGTGAGAGAGCAGAATTTCGATTTCTGCTCAAATACCACCTTTAAAGTTTAATTTTATCAATTTGCTCAGACACCTCCCTACACTTCAGCTATTGTACCTGAATCTGAACATAAAATACTTACAGAAGCCTCACTCTGAAATCCCCCATTTCTGTTATACACAGAAGCAGATGCTCAGTCACAGAGAAAGGAGAACTCGGGCACATGATCAGGTTAGACACAGAACACACCACACAGAGAATTCAGTATTAGATACTGACCACAAACCTCAGCTTTCAAAAGCAAATGTCACACCCATCTCACACCTCCACATGCCCAAACAGAACCCTGAAGAGTCATCCACAGGCAGATGTGTTTGGCTACAAAAGAAATCCAAAAATTGACATAGAAATAAGGAATATTTCTGGCCAGCAGGGTAACAGGTATGTCAGAGGGGTCGTGTGGCCCCTCATGTGGCAGGAGCTGACAAAGCAGGATATTCAATGGAATAATAACCCATCCTCCCTGCCTGTGGCATCTCAGCACCTCCCTCCATCCTCAGCCCAGCCCTGAGCAGGCAGAAGAGCTGAAGTGTTTGAACCTGATGAAAAAGAGCCAGAGCAGAGCCCCCCCAGCATCCTGCTGACCTTGGCACTGCAGGGCCTGGGATACTCACTGAACAAAGGGAAAACACATAAATACCTGAGCTGGAGATCAGAGGACCAGGACCACATTACAATCACTGCCTCCCAACCCCCCAAAAAGAAATTTCAACCAATAAAATCGTTTTGTCTGGATTATTAAAATCAAGAAAACACTGCTAATACCATTACCAGGAGCTAAAGACTGTTTCATTTTACTTTCTAAAAGAGCAGTCAGCCAGTCAGGTTACTTTGCTTTTCATTCTGCATGCACTGGGACACATCTTCACCTTCGCAGGACAATGGTAGCAAACACCACAGCATGAAAAGCAATTTTCTGAGTGCAGTATTCATCCTACAGACCAACTCCCTCCAAAAACCAGGATTCAGTAACTCCGAATGTCTGAATTAAGTACCCAGCTGTTGTGGTGGGCCCAAGATCCTGAGCCAGTCCAAGGGAATCATCCTCCACAGACAAATGAGAGCTCTCAAGATGAAAACAAAAAGCCACAAAATAAAATTGCTCGCAGGTGGCCAGCAGCAAACTGGATATAAATTGGATTAGGGGATTGTCAAATGTAATATCGACTGTTCTCTAGCAAATGGGCAAAGAAGGTCCTCTCCACTCTTCTGTGTGCTCAGGAAACTACAGAAATCACATCCCTGAAAAAAATACACAAATTCTTTATAATTTATTGAATAGCTTTAGATTTGTACCATAATACAGCACTCAAAAAGCA
Source organism: Oriolus oriolus (assembly GCA_013400235.1). Classification (NCBI taxonomy): domain Eukaryota; kingdom Metazoa; phylum Chordata; class Aves; order Passeriformes; family Corvidae; genus Oriolus; species Oriolus oriolus. The sequence continues at coordinate 259,153 of VXBT01006613.1, forward strand.
ATGTAAAATAAACCACTCTTTTAGCTTAGACACAGAGCATTTCCAGTTACTCAGCTACTGCTAAAAGAAATTATTTACTCTTGCAGAAAGCTGAACACTGGAGAGTGAGAAAATTATTTAGCTTCCATTGACTAACTTAAAGTTCTGCCACACATTGCAGAAGACCATCCTGCAGCTAATTTTCTTAATTTTAGATAAATTTCAGCTTCAGCGCCTGTCTTAAAACCCCATTATTTAAAACACTTACTTGAATGTTCTGTGCAAGCATTAAGTTTTATTGGAGGAATAAGAAACTACACAGCAAATTTCCCCCCAAATTTACCAGCTTCTGTTGAGGAGAGTTTCATTCTTTCTTTCTCTTTCTCAAACAGTGCCATTCTTGATGCTCTGCAGTCTCATTTTCCACAAGCATCTTTGATCAAAAGCAGCCAGATGTTTCCTTCTGGCTCTGCCAAGTGCCAGATTTCACATCCATGTGAAGTCATACAAGTTCTGAAACAAAGAAGGAATTTTATGAGCATTATACAGTCATATATATACATATATAGTCAGTCTTCAAGGAATCTCAGGAGTCATTTGCCTCATCCCATGGATTGACTGCATAAAACCTCTCCTAAATTTAATTATATTACTAAACAATGGAGCTACCACAGCTTTTACAGCAAACACAGCTGGAGCCATAAAAAGGTGAATTAGTCACGTCCTATTCTAAGGACCAAGGGGGGTCTCCTGCCAGGCACTATCTTTGATCAATTTAGCAAAGTTTTAATGTGGGGTTTTAATTGCTGCCTCTCATTAGATACAATGACTTGAAAGAAAAGCACTGATGGAGAGAGAAGATGCTTTTAAACTAAAAATGCTCTTTAGAAATAAATACATTTCTGATGGCCAGATTAAAATCAAAGTTCATCTGGAAGTTGAACCAACTCCCCAGCTTGACTTTTCGAGCAGCAAGGTTATGGAAGCACGTCCCAAATGTGGTGTAAATGGCAAAAAGAAATTGCCCAACAAAAAAAATAAATCATGTGATGCTTGAAAAATAAGGCCTTTCATGGAGAATTTCCTTCCCAAGCAGGCAGAGAATCTGAATTCTCCCTCCACCATCGAGCCCAGCGAGCTGTGCACTGCACAGTGTGGCCTAACTCTGCCCCTCAAGGAATTCTGTGTGTGGCAGCTCGATTGCCACTCAGCCACGTCTCCAAGGGAACACAGGCAACGATCATTTCCCAACCAGCAAATTCCCAACTCGGCCATGACTTTGACCACAGTTCCTTCCCACCCACAGCCAGTCATTCATTTAACAATATTCTGTTTCCTCTGTCACACAAGAATTTCTGCGAGCTCCCACAGCCAGTTTTAATTAGAATATTCTGAGTCATTTTGCATCAGCAGCAAATTGTCACCTATTTACCTCATTTTCCAGGCCACATTTTTTCAGGCCTTGGAACTGGCCTCCACATGAAAACCTGTCCTTTAGTTCCACTTTTTAAATAAGTTGTGAATGACCAAAAAGTCTGATTTTTAATCCAATGCTTGTTCAATTTCCTAAAAAGCTTTTATATAATTTTTAAGAGGCTTTTTGGAAAAATCTTTACATAATATGTAAATTATGTCATCCACATACTCGTTAACTTCTCCTAAAATCTTCTAGGTCCTGTTTATCTCCATAAATGTTACAGACATAACTCCCCAACATATGTTTGTCCATTCCTCTGAGCACCTTATTTTTTTTATGCTGTACTAAGTCAGATTTGAATTCAGCTACACACCGAAACAAAGGCTGCTGTGAGAGTTCCTCCCTGCTGTTCCTTCTGCACCCAGGCACATCTAAGTGGTGTCCCACAGCAGCAGGCTGGTGATTTCACATTTTAATTCCCTTACAAGTATTGGGTGAAGACCATCTGGTCTTTGTGCAGTGTTCCTGCTCAATTTATTGATTTGTCTCAAGACTCGAGGATGCTGAAGAGAATAAAGCTGTTACAAAGGTCAACCCAGTCCAACAAACCCTACAGAAAACACATTTTGCAAGATCATTTACCTAGAAAAACTCAACTCCAGATGTGGTGCCTGGTTTTGTGGGGTTTTGCCATCATTCTAGCTGGGTTATGTGAAGAAACAGAAGAGAATCTGACCAAAGTCATAATACTAAAGCTGCTCTATAGCCCAAAATCGTGCTACAAATCATTTACATTTATTAAGCCATTTACTTTTATACACACACCAGCTGAAAACACACGAACACAGGGTTAAGCACCTATAAATACATCCCTGCTCTTGCAATATGTAACCTTTCCATTTTAAATCTAATTCCCCTATAAAAATTACACAACAGCCCCTCAGTTTCACACACAGTCTCTGCATCTGTACAATTAAACTTATTCTGCTTTTCTCTCTATTCTTCCTTTCCCAGCTCCCCTCATCTTCTAACACATATCCTGGAACTCAAGTTAATTTTAATAGGGCTTTGTCTACTGGATGCTGCATTTCTAATAAGCTAAAATAAGTAAGTGCCCCTCAGTGGATGGAAATGGACACCTGAGGTTGGGATTGACACAGAAGAATCGCATTGTGTGCATCCTGCGGGAGCTTTTAGTTCCTGGCTGCCACACACACCAAAGAACAGCAACTGAGTATTTGGGCTTCCTGACCTGAGGTGATCCCAAGTGTTTGGAAGGGACCAGCAGGCTCCCTGCTGAGGGCTGCTGGACAAAGAGGGGCCCTGATGGACAAAACAAAGGCTGGAGCCAGGAGCCTGCTGAGGGACAGGGGTCAAGGCACTGCTGAGCAGCAGGGAATCCAGACAGAATCCACAGAACCTTCCCCTGGCTGCAGCAAGGGCTGGGCTGGGGGAAGAGGCCTGGATACCTCAGACCTGGAGACCAGAAATTTCGGTAACAAGTGTCAGAAACAGAAAACTCACCATTAAAGTCCGACTCTGTGCAATCAGCCGCAGGTTTTTGTTGTCTCCTCTCCTCTCCCTCCATGAGTTCATCACCAGCTGCAACGGGAAGGACAAGAAGAGATGGAGGACAAGGAGAGATGAAGGACAAGAGGCAGAGTTTGAGGAGCAAGGACTAAATGCCCCCTGTAACAGGATGCAGGAAAAGGAGAAGGAATTGCAAGTGGTTATTTGCTTGATCTTGCAATAGATTGCACCTTGGAAGGAGAGGGAGCCAGGCTGGTTGGAGAACATGGAAAGAGAGCACAGGAGAATGTGGGAGAAGACTGGGCCAGGTCTCAGCAGTGTCCAACACCCACAACAGCACAGGAGATTTTGGCAACAGGAGTTTATTCAGAAATGGAGGTAAAAGTCTGGCTGTTTACTGTCAAAGAGGATTCCTGAAAAAGCGTTTCTAATCAAACCAACACCTTCGCTAAGCAAAACAAAACCAGCTACAACACTGCTCAGTTATCTTTTATTTAATGGGAACCTCAGAATGGAGCAGCTGCCACGTTCAGGTGGCAATTTGGTTGACGTTTTGACACATCATTCACACTCAGAGCATTGTTCTTCTCTTGGAAGCAAACAGATTCTGCTTTAAATAGCCCACTTCATGCAGTGATACTTGCAGGCACAAATCCTTGGGTGTCATTCATGAAAAGAAACGCTTAGCTGAGTTGTGAATTATAAGACAACAGAATTTGAATCAAAATGAAGAGTCAAATATTGAGTGGATGCCACCAAAAAGAGACATTAAACTCTTTTTTTTAATTAAGACGAAATAGCAATAGCACCAACCAGGATAATTAGAATTTTCAGCATGTTTTTCCTCAAGCACTTGTTGAGCCCCTGGAAAGAGTCACTGGCATGAGTGAAATGGGCACCACCACCCAGCTCGTGCTCTGCATCCTGAGCTGCAGTGCTGCAGGGGCTGCAGAACACTCGGAAACAGGAAAGCTTTGCCAGTGGAGGATTCACTCATGTCCAATTTACCCTCACCATAAGAAAATAAATGCTGCCAGCAACAGGCATCCAGCTTCTTGATGCTGTTTCTGTCAAGGAAAAAATCCTGTGTTTCTTTGTTACATTTAAGTTTGTGCCTGTATCCATATTTAATGTCTCATTTTGACTCAAATCCTACTGCCCAACACCGAAATCTTACTGTGCTTTTGAAAAATGCTCCAAACTGACAAAGAGAATATTCTCACCTGAAACAAAACTCAGGGCAAGCCCCACAAGGCTTAGTTCTCTTCCTTTGCCTATTTACATTCACACAGAGACAATTTAGGAAATTACAAGACATCTTTAAAGGTGTTTTAACTGAAGGCCTGGTTACCCTTTGGGGGAACTGAGACTTTCAGGACAGGGTCACACAACAACAGCACAGGCAACAATGCTGGGAACAGAACTGGGGCTTCCAGGAGAAGAGCAACAAACCTGCTAATCCCCTTTTAGCCTTGCCAACGTCATTGTCCACGGAATCATGGAATGGTTTGGGTTGGAAGGGAAGCTCATCCTGTCCCACCCCTGCCATGGGAGGCACACCTTCCACAGCCCAGCTTGTTCCAAGCCCTGCCCAATCTGGCCCTGCTGCCTGTTTTGGAGGAAGAATGCAAAGGAGATGCCATTCCAGAATTTTTCCACTGGAGCTCTTCCCCCTCTTTCCCAACAGATTTTACCTGGAAAGGACACCTGGCCCTAGACATCTTCCCTTCCTTCCCTGGATGAACTGATAATAAACATCACCGCCCTCGCTGAGCTGATTTCTGCCTTTCCAGGCTGCAGGAGCAGAATCTCAGCGCGAGCAGGAATCGCTGCAGTGCTGTGACAGTGATGTCCCCGCGCCTTGGCAGACCATTTAACACCCTTAATACCTCGGAGTGGCCCACAACTTTTGCTCTATGTTTAAATTGATCAGCTTCAGAGGCTGCTTTGGCTTCTGAGACCAGGTTTTTTTGATGACATGCTGAGAGCACAGCTGTCTGGGCAAGTAATCTGCAACTAATAAAACTCTGCAGTTATTTCTTTTTCTGATGTTTGACTAAATGGAAAAAAAAAAAAGCTTTTGTTGAGCAGCAAGCATTCTATTTTGTTTAGAAAATTGTCAGGAAAGCAGCCTCATCATTCTTCAGCTGCCTTATTAAATGTAGATGCCATGCAAAGCAGTCCTGATAAACACCCTGCAGCCAGATCAAAGTCCTGGAGTGAAAAATAACCCCCACTGTTGTAAATTGTCTGTCTGGTGTGATTTTCTAAGCACTCCCCACATGCTGTGCCACAAGCCTGGTCCTAGTGCTGCCTCCTAGTTCCTATTTCTGCAGCTTTCTGTTGGAGGAACGATGTAAACACAAGAGATGTTAATGTAGGAGTTGAACATCCCAATTTTTACAGGTTCAGTAGAAAATGCTTGAGGGAAGAAGAAGGAAAATGGTTTACTTGGAGATTATTGGTACATTCAAAGCGTTGTACGCATAAGTTATATAAGCAAACTCATCAACTTCCACAGAATTACGCTGCCAAATAAATTCAGGTAGAAAGATTAACGTGAAAAATATTCTCTGGGAAGCTATTTTGACTTTCCAAACAGACATCACGCAGCATAAGAAATGTTTATGTGGTGATGCTTATCCAAGAAAGTTAAGCAAGTTTTAATTTGTACTGCAGAAGGGAATTGCAGATAAGTATAAAACACTGTCTTTTGAAGTGCTGCACGTTATAAATGTCTGGTAAATTATGAAAAGATACTTCATGTCCCCAGTGCAATTCAGAAAAAATAAAGGGTAACCATCACATTCCTGTATTGGTTTTTGATGAAGTGAGCAACATTTGAAACTCCTCAGAACATTAAATCTTCTCTTTCACGCAGTTTGTAAAACATCAGGATGATTTCCAGTACCCTTTAAATCCAAGTTATGATCTAATTTCAAAGATTCTCCATGAAAATAGGTTCTTGCCAGCTAGGCCTAAAAAATTCTTAGTAAAATTAAAGCTGGCTCAGCAACAATAACATTCATAACTCTGAATGTTATTTATCATTAATGTTAGTTCATCTGTCTTAACTTTGGCCTGGGCAACGGGGTCATGGTTGACCCAGTCCTAAAACCTCCAGCCTATTCCCTGATCTAAGCAGTTCTCAATCAGACAGCAGAAATCAGCTGAACCTGCTTAAATACCTCTGTTAAAATGAAAACAAGCAAAAATATTCCATACAAAGCAAGTTATTGGCTCTAGCCATCCTGCATTTCCTACAAACAGAGCAAAGTCTAATCTATTTGATTTAACAATGATTTGGGATGTTTTTTTGATTTAGGATGTCTTTCCATATTGGCTATGAAGCTTTCCAGCTTAAAAACTGAAAAATCTCATCAGCTTCCTTAATATTGACAGGGAAATTGAAGTTTGATGCTGTACCCAATCAAAATGGAAAATGCTGTGGGTTTTTTTTGCCCATGCTCATCTCAAACTCATACAAGGCATGAATCCAGAGAGGTTGTGGACTCCCCATCCCTGGCAGTGTCCAAGGCCAGGCTGGACGGGGCTTGGAGCAACGTGGGATAGTGGAAGGAGTCCCTGCCCATGGCAGGGGTGGAATGAAAAGGTTTTTAAGGTCCCTTCCAACCCAAATTACTCTGATTCCATGAAATTTCAAAGCATTCCCTGGCAAGTAGTTTGGAAAGGGAAACAGAGCCGCATGAAGGCCATTTTTACATCCAGTTTGAGTTTTCCCACTTTTGGCTACACCACAAGAGGGAAGATTAATTTCTAACCAATCTCTTGTTAAACACTACACCTTCCTGCCTGGGAAATATTTGTCTGCCTACAACTGAGCTGAAGGTTTTATTTCCACGCACATTAATCTTGCAAGCACTGCAAATAAGCACGAGGAACTTAGACAGCAAAGTGTGAGAACTTTTGGCCTGACAACAACCAATGCTTCCCAGCAATGAAATTTTGCACGTCTGGGACGTTATTTTAGTAGTTATAACTTTAAACAAGAAGAGTTGGACAGGGGGTTGTAAAATTTGGGTAATTTTAAAAGGTTTTAAAGCAGAAATCAAGCCAGCCACCAGCTCACCCTGAGCTCAGAGTCTGTTCCCCATACCAGAACATTTGTTTGAAGATTATTTCCTCAGCTCTCTCTTTCTCAGGCAGTTTATCAGCCTGAACCCTGTGTCCCACACCTGAGGAAGTTTATAGCAGCTGAAAGATGTTGGAAATTATTTCCAGGAGCTCTTCTCTTAACAAACCATCCACAGGAGTGCAGCTCCTGGCACTCCAAGCCCCTCTCTGCAAATCCTGGCTGTTCCACTGGCTGAGCAGGGCCAGGCACCGGGATCCATCACAGGGATGAGCAAAGACTCTGCATTAGGAAAGACATTTTATAAAATGGATTCCAAAGTCATTTGAACAGTGACAGCAGCAATGTCACTGAGAACAGGATGTGCTTTTTCCCTGGCAAGCCTCCCACAGGCTTTATCAAGAGCAGATAGGGGCTGTCCCTGCATGTTCTAACATTCCATCATCCACATTTAAGCCACTTGCATGATCTGTGCTGAAGGGGAGGCCACAATATTTGCTTTTTACCAAGTAGGAAAAAGTAATAAAAAGCAATCAGACCCTCATTTCTGCTCCCGTTTTGACTTTCTTCAGAAAAAATACACAATAAAAGCAACCTGTCATCCTTTAAATGGATACAAGCCCTAAAAGTCACCTTTAAAAATGCAAAAACCAGACAGGAAGGAAAAAATGTGGAGGGTTGGGCAGGAGAAGAAAGGTTGTATCTATACCTGCAGCTCTTTCTGTTCTGAAAACTGTTGTCATAACTCTGTTCTTCACTCCTTTCTCACCTGATTCTGAGGTCCAACATTTCTGAAGCTCAGTTCACCTCACCTACAAAGAACATGTGGCAGAATGAGGCTTTAACCTCCATTAACAGGTTGGCCAAGAGAGAAGTTACCTGTGCAAGCCAAATAATTGGAATTAGGCCAGATGATGTGGTACCTCTCTGCCTCAAAAGTTGCTGGGACCTTTTAAAAAGCTCCTCATTCTTTCTGTTGTGTAGTGGTGCTCTTATTGTGACCATAAAAACTAGTTTCACAGCACTAACAGCTAAATGCAAATAACAGCAGCTGTGTTTCAAGCAACATATGATGTATCTATTTGATAATTTAATGGTAACTCTAATGTAATGTAAGTAGGAAAATTAAATATAGTAGAGGAGAAAGTATCTTTGTATTTGGCAAGCTCCAGTAGCCAGACAAAAATAATGCAACAGAGCATGATTTTTCCAGGCTGTTTCAGAGCACTTTAAGAAAAGTATTCACATTTTTCAAACTGAGCCACATTCAATTAACTTCTCTTCAGGTTTCCCTGTATAAATGATTCAAGCTTACAATAAAAAACATAAAATAATTGTCAGGGTTCTGGTGCAGAGGCAGCAGTGGTAGAAATGGTTTGTGGGCACCACACCATGAGCCCCTGTCTTTTGATAGCTTTTCATTGCTCTCAGTTATTTCCCAATTTACAGCATTTTAAGGTTACAAACACAACTTTGGTAGATTCAAGCATAATTCCCAGCACACAATGATCACGTCTCCATCTTTATGCAGATGTTTATTTAAGAGTTCTGCATCCACTGCCATTATTTTACAGCAGAGAAAAACTTGCTACAGCAGAAGATCATGGAAGGCCTCTCCCAAGAGAGTAAAGAGTTCCTTTAACCAAAAATCAGCACATCTGCAGTAAATTTAACACAGGGAAGAACTGCAGCAGACAAAGGAAAACAAAATAAATTGATGGAGTTGTATACTATTCCATCCTGCAAAATAAACTTTAGGAAAGAAGTAGAAGTACCACAAGAAATGCTGCCCCAAAAAGAAACAACTAAAAATTATGTTTGTGTTCTTCCACACAAACAGTGGGTAATTTGTGTTGCATTATGTTCAGAGAAATACATGACAGACACACACTGGGCCAAATCCTGAAGGATTTGCCAAGGTGTTTTTGGTAGGTTTGGGGTTTATTTCCAGACTTTAGTTAAACTAAAATAGAATCTAATTCTAACCTAGCAAGGTTTCACAGTTCATTCTGCTGAATATTTGTTCCTTAACCTCTCTGCTGTAGCTCCTTTGGACATCAGCATTTGAAATCCCTCAGAGTTTTACTGAATCGCAGTTTTTCTTTGAGGGTCTTTACATCCCTCAATATATGGAAAATTAGTTTTGTTTTTGGAGGCTTCCATTCCTTGGGCTTGTTAACTGATCTGTATTATTAACATAAAATAGATTATTATGTTTCCATCCCTTACCAAAAGCATAAGCATATTAAACAACCTAATTAATCCTAATTAACTAGAAAGTCACGGAACACTTCTCTTGACCAAAATAATTTAGAAATGCCCTTGTGTTGATGGCTTGCAATTTGCAGAATTCATTTTTGAAATGAAAAAGACAGATGTATTTGTCTCTGATGCAAATGGTCTGGATAAATTAAAACTAATTGGGTTTATGTGTTCCCGATAATTAAATGTAAGCTATATTATGGTGGAGGAAAGAACAACTCTTAATTTTTATAAATGAGATGCAGCAAATGACAGGATCTTAAAGTCTATTAAAGGGTAAAACCAAATGGTAAAACAGAGCTCTGCTCTGGAGCAGGGAGCAGAGACCTTTGCAGTGTTTTCAGTGGAATTCATTCCTCGCTGGTTGAAAAGAAACATCAACAAGAAAACCTCAATTTTCCCTGTCCAATCTTTGCACATCCTCGTGTGCAAAGCCAGCTGAGAAAGGACTCCGTGGGGTTTCTCTGACTTGGAGGAGTGGCCCTTCTACATCAAAATAACAAAAGCTGGCAGCCAGCCTAACAGCAGCCAGTTAAAACATTTCAAGGACTCCCAGGTAAGCTGGTCTGCATTTTGAGCACAAGAACACGTCATTTCCCAGGATTTATGTTTTATAAAATCAGGTTACCAAAAGTTAATGGACACAAAAAGACAGACTCACCCCAGAAGCTCCAAAAAAATAAACTGATCTTTCATTTTCCCCCTCCTTCTTTTCTCTCTCCCTAAATAGACTGGAAAGACGATTTTTCTGTGCAATTTCCTTGACACCTGGGTACAAATCAGGCATCCTTACAACAGGCACAGGTAGAAATAAAAATAAAACCTGAAGGAAAAAAAATTAACATCATCATTTGTCCATTTGTATCAAGGCAGAAATCATAGAATGGTTTGGGTTGGAAGGGACCTTAAAGATCATGCAGAGAATCGCATTAAACCACATTCATAATAATCAACAGCTTTCAACCTTTCAACACTAGATTTGTTCTGTTAGCAACAAATGTACCACAGAACTGCATCACTTCAGATGCTCTTTTTGTTTTTCTGGTTAGGATATCAGTTCCACCACTCTAACTTACAGAGAGGGAGGGAAAAACCAACACAAAACACCCTCAAATGTTTGAAATCGGGAATATGAAAATGAGATATATGAAAATCACCACTGCCTAAACAGAGATCACCAACACATTGAAGGAAGCTTATTTTTAGCCCAAATTTTGTTGGAGGTGTTATCAGAAGCATTTTTTTTCTTTCAAGAAAAAGGGTTGGGAAGGGAAAACTTTGAAAATCAGATGTTGAAAGCACTCAGTGACTTTCTGGTTATCTCCAACAAGCCCAAATTTAAAGGATTACCCTGACTGCTGAGGGCTTGAGGCACACACAGCAGCAGCAGCTGCTTCATCAGTTTTCCTGTTAAAAAAGGTTGGGAACAGCATGGAAGCCGTCAGGCTGTCTGTGCCAGGGAAATGAGTGTAATAGGAATATTTGGAAGAGTAACTGAAAAAGAAAGGTTATATTGATGAGAGAAAAGCACTGGCCTTCATCTCCAAGGCAGAACACCTGCTTTGTGATTTTATTCTTCCAATTTCTGACAAAGAACTGCTGTAATAAAACATCAATATATGGTAAACTCTATAAAGAAAACTGAGGTGGAAAATATGCCCTCACCTTAAAGACAAGAAATGAGGCAGGAAATCAAATCAATGGTCTGTTCAGCCTGATGACTCTAGTTTGTATGAATTAGGGTGGCTGAAGTACTTTTTCCTGTAGAAGAAATAGTTGAAAAGATTACAGTGTTGTCTAATATTAGTGCAGAGCTGATGGGAGGGCAGATAACACAGCAGAGTCCTGGGGCGTGGGGAGAATCCAAACCAGAGCGGGTTTAACTGCCAGAAACCAAATAAGAGGCTGGAATATTTCCACTGATGCATTAGTGAAGGGCACCTGCCACCTCTGAACGCAGAAAAACAGAATATAAAGCTTCTCTTTCTACAGGAAAGTTCCTGTGGACAATAATTCCCATGAATTTTAGAGCCCTGCCAGGGAGTTCACCCATAAACATTTAAGAACAATTGTCAGAGAAAATTATTAAAAAATTCATAAAATTTAAAAAAAAATTAATTAATCCCACTTTCAAGATTTCCCAACACAAAAAGACAAATCTTTGCCCTTGCTTCTGATATACCTTTTTTATCAAAACTAGGGGAGAAGGAGGAAGTTTTCCTTAAAAACCACAGGAGAGGAAACTAATAAAAGAAGGAAAAAGTCAGGCACATGAAGGGAAAGAGAACTTTAAAGCTAAGCAAGCTGCTGTGTCTGAGAACCCTGAAGATGTTACCAAGAGAAACCATTTAGGTAATTTCAGAGCTACTCAATTACTGGGTACAATTAAGCATGTCCTCAAAAAACCAGAAAGTCCCCAAACCCTCTTTACATCAAAGCACCACGTTGGCCAAGTGACCTCTTACAGAAATTATATTAATGGCATGAAACCTTACATTTTCTGGGGAGGAGGAAGAAAAAAGCTTTTCATACAACACCAATGCAGCAAGTTCAAAAGGACAGCTGGGGCTGTTTGTTAAAATCAAAACCACCCAAGATGATCTTTTAACTGCATTTCCTCTTTGTTCTTCTAATTAGCAAAGGCCTGTAAGGCAGTACTTAACAGCACAGCTGAATTTGGCTGGACATAGATCCCTCCAAACTGGAATTCTGGAGCATGGAAAGAAAGGGGAATTCACTCCCAGTTGATTCTGAGCAGAGGTTTGCTTTAGTTTGGGCTCCCTGCTGGAGTTAGGAAGGAAGGAATGTGGCAGGAGGAGTAAAATGTACTGTGGGAAGCTGTTAAATTCTATTCTGGAAGGTGCAAGTCCCTTATAAAACATGTGACAAAGTATACTTGACCTTAGAGCCTCCTCCTGTGCATCTCACCACAAACCTGATCATACTGAGACCCCAATTTATCCCATTAATACCCCAGTGTGGTATCTTTCAGCTTGGCAACATAAAACCACATTTGGAGACACAAAATTCCATCTGCCAGCAAGAAAACTTACACTGAACAAAAAAAATAAAGAATAAAACAATCCTAAAAAATAGCAGCATAAGACCAGTTTTTATTCTGTTATTTCTTCAGAGTAATTAAGAAAAAAAACCAAATCAAGCTATTTCCAAGAAGTTTTAATGACAATTTTACAGACTATTCCTTAGTAAATGATGTCTTGAGCAGCACTTTAAACACCTCTTGATGTTCTTGGTCGTGTACCATACAAAGGTAGAGACTGAACTGAATTTTCCATGTTCACTGCAATGCCAGAACCTGCTGCTTGTCCTCCAGAATCACTTCCTCATCATCCATTTGCCTTTCATCCCAGTCCCTTAAAAGAAACACAGCACAGTGATTTCCAGCTCCTCAAATTCCCCAAGTTCTCTGCTTTAAGCCTTGCTGACGTATGTTCACATATGTTGAACTAAAAGGGACAAAACCTTTTACTGGAGGTTTTTTCAGTGCACATCATGTACAAACTACTCTAATTCAGCATTTCCCCCTGTTTTTGTCACAAATCTCTGAATCAGCTCAAATCCCACAGTGTGGAGTTCACTTCAGTGTCTCACTGACTCTTCATGGTTATGAGGTCCCAGTAAAAAACCAATGAGACAGAGAACTTTAGGAATTTCCTTTATTCCAGTCATCTCCTCAGTGTCCAGGGCAAAACAACAGCTATGTGGTGAGTTAGAGGTTATTGGCTTACCTGCTCACAAATTTTCAAAGATACTTTACAGCCCAAAAGTCCAGATGATTCTTAAGAGATTTACTTCATAAATCACAGTGCCAACACCTTGAAAAACCCCCAATCTCAAATTTTTCATCTGGAGTCTCAACAACAAAACACATCCCTCACTTCTGACTCTGAGCTGCCTGAGAAGAGGCTTAGAACACCCAGACACCACACAGGTCATGCTGATGTTTGTAATTAGCGTGTAATGCACAGAGTTGGGGCTAGTTCTCAGTTCTGACACGGTTGGCATCTTGAGTAATCTAAAATATCATAAAAACACAGCCAGCAAGTGGAATTTACCCAAAAATATCAAAGGTGTCGTGGTCCTGCAGCTCCAGGGTGTTCTGGAAATCTGCATTTCCACAGATCTCCTCCCAGGGTCTGCTGGAAGAGGTTCCATCTTCACAAGTTAAGTTGTAATAATTCTCAGGGCCTGAAATGTTTTAGCAATAAATATGAACAAAAAGATGCAGTATCTCCACTATCAGCTGGAAAAAAATCCACAGTATTGACAAAGACTTGTCATTAAAAGTCTCAAACCAGCTCTAGCTGATGAAAAATATCATTACAAATTAAGATTGTATTTTCCATATATTTGTAACTTCTTTATTAATACCTATAAATTCACCACCTCATACTTCAGAAGTATCTTTCAGAAAAGAAATCCGTGATTTAAGTATTCTGCACAATGCCACAAATTTTGTGTGAGGGGAGACACTCTGAATGATTGCAGAAAGCTCAGAAGTTTGGGTCCTTTTTTTTTAATTTAAACTAACATAAATAAAATATAGACACTTTCCAATATTTTGCCGGGATTCAAAATTGACAGCTTCGATTTCTGCACACAGCATTATTTAAATTAAAATGTCAACCTGGGTGCTCATGATGTGAGAAATAATGCAGAGCTACATTTCTTGGGATGGAGACAGTTGAAATTGAGAAAGGTAACAAAAAAGTGCAGATGCAGTTATTACTTGTGTCCCTGCTTCTTAGAGTTCATATAACCAGACTTACTTCAGTAGCAGGAAAAAATCCTTTATTAGATCACTCCCAGATTGTACCAGAGACTGCCAACACACAAATACAGAAACTTCTGGAGAGTTTATTCTCTAAATATTCAAGCTAATAGGGGAAGAAAGGGATAGCAACAGAAGCAGAAACTCAGCACAATAAGAAGAATTATTGGTGATAGCTGAAAAGAGGTAATTTTTAACTCCACAGCCTATTCTCACAAAAAAACCAAAATACAAACACACAAATTAAGATATAAAAATGACAAATTCAACAGAGTCATCCCAGCCAGAATGTCTCCATTTTACATCACTAAAATTAACCTAAGCAGGACCGCAGAACTGTGGCTGTCCCTACCTGGGCACGGCCCCCACGCTGCCAGCGGAGCAGAAAGTTTATTGTGAGCCTTGAAAGCATTTGCAGCTCTGTTCAGTTCACTTTCTAAGACACCATGAACTACAGAGTCATCAGCATGTTCACCTAAGCTCCTTTCAGAAACCCACTGCCCATCTCCTGAAATCAAACATTATTAGAGGAAATTATTTTCAGGTTTTGTGTTAATATGCATTTACTGTTCCCATATTTGCTGCATTTAATGTGCGAATTGAAGCCGTCCAACAAATTTTTTTACAGATATATAACAGACTAAAAGCTTAATTTCAAGTGATAAATTTAATCAGATTCATGATGTTCGCTTGTTGTTTCATATTCACCATGAAAAGCAAAGGAACCTCTTGGAACGAAATTCTCAGGGGATATATTTATATAAATAATTACATAAATTTATGGCACTGGATTTCCTCAAGGTAGGAAGTTTATTTTATCCTTGCCCAGCACCATTTGTGTGGCACGACTGTCACCCTGAAGTGACTCCTAAAAGCAAGCTGGATGGAAAGGAACTGAAAAAAGATGATAAATACATATATTTTTGAGGATTTATTCACACAACAGTACCTGGAAAAGGGACACTCCTGTCCTTAGGGCTGGAGGCAGCACTCAGGGAAGAAGGTGCCTCCAGCTTTCCTTCTTTAGGGTTTGCACCTACAACAAAGAAACCCTCAAGTCCCTGATATGATGTAGAACCAGATTTCTGTCTTTTGGCTACATCCTGTAACTTGAATAAAACAGAGAGATTAGAAACAGGAAAGGAAACAGGAAACTTTATAAGTTGCCCTTGCAAGTTTAGATTAATAAAATGCTCATTTCGTAGAGCTCAGACTGATTCTGACACCCTGCTGTAACAGATATTCACAAGGATGACACTTTTGCTCAAGATATGCTTTAAAATCCCAAAAACTTCTCATGTTGTGAGAGTTTGAGTCTGTTCTTTCACTGTGGACACAAAAGCAGATTTTCTTTGTGTTCACTTCTGGGTACATAAAGGAAGGTAATCACTGCTTAACAATGACTCCAAATCAACATCCCCACCTTTTCTATGATTTTTTGCTTTTCCTTTATTTTCAGCAAAAGAGAATCTGAATAATTTATTAGATAAGAGTATCTACAACTTTTGGTCATTCAGGCAAGAAGTGAAGTAATGTTAATACAAACATGGGAAGAGCTGCTCCTCCAACACCTTTGTTTTATGTCTGAGATGAGTTTGTTCTCTTTTCCTATATTTGAACATTAACAGAAAACTGGCAACACAAAGTGGACACTTTCATGCCCTACACATCAAATATGGTAGGCAATGATAATCCTCCAAATCTGAAGTAGATTAAGCAACATCCTTTACCTATTTAGCAATTAAAGACAGAATAACTTACTGTTAAAGATTTTGTAATTACAGGCAAGACCAAACTCGGACTGTGGCAGACACTGCCCAGTTCTTGTGGCTCTCTCCTGCTTTCCTGCACTTGTGTCTCAAGATCTTTGCTGCTCATTAGTTCAGCCTCAAGGAGATCTTTGCTCACTGCTTCAGTGGGGTTAGAGATCTCCTCGGGAGGGTCACAGGAGCTCAGCGATGATCTCACAGCTCTTGGTTCCACACTCTCCTCCTGCACTGCATTTATTTCAAGATCACTGAAGACAATCAGTTTCTCTACAAGAGTTCAACAAAATCATGAAACCAGCAATATTTGTGATGGAAATTAATATTAATTATAACCTGTAAGTCCACTGTTTTCTTCATGAATTTAAATTGCAAAACCTTCATTAAAGCTAAAGAGAGGCAATAGTAGAAATTTCATAAAATTTCCTTAAAAGCATTATAAGGTTTGAAATCCATCCTATCAGGCTGTGTATGATTCTGTAAGTTGGTTTTCTTTGTTATGCATGTTTATCACAGTGCTCACACAGCCCATCAAACTGTAATCAAATCAAACTGTATATAATTTAATGACCTTTAACTATTTTTCAGACCACTGTAGTTGACTACCTCCTCGTACATGAGAATGATAAACTGGACACATTTATGTATTTTGAACAAAGAACTTAATAACTTTTCACATTTACCTTGAGAAATTTCTTCAGGAGAAACAGGATTTCTGTTGAGAGGAAAAAGTAAAAAATATTAAGTGTCAGCTGAGGAAGTTAGATGGAAAGAAGACTTTCTCATTATACCCATTTCTCTTTTAAAGGTCTGGTTCTGTGTTGTTCTGGCCTGCAAATGCTGAGCTTTGAAACAGAGGAAGGGGAAAAGACCAGACAAATACAAAACAGGTCACAGTTAATCAAATAAATGTTGGGAGAACAGAAGAATTGCACTTGTATCAATTATTGGTTTTGTCTGGAATTACAAGGTTAGTTAAGTAAGAGTATCTTAAATGTGCACAGCATTGACCAGTGATAGAATTTGCATGTGAGTTCCTGCTCCTGCTGAGGTAAGAGCTCAGAAAAGAGAAATTCTACTGTAATTCAGGACAGGCAAATGCAAAGAAATCTATCTTACATAGGTTAGGATTTCAAAGTGATGCCTCTCTAGTTACAGGCAATTAATATTCCTTAGTGGCTTTAAAACAGTGTACAGTCAATGACTCCAACATAACTGCCTGCAAAGAAAAGCCCCCATTTCTTAGGAACTAGACCCAAATTTGGGATTATTTCCTTTCCTCTCCCACAATCTCTGTATTTCTGGTACCTTCCACTCAGCTCCTCTGGTTCAGTTTTTTCTTGCTTATTCATTTCCACAGCTCCAGTTTCCTCCACTGAAGAGTCTGACGATTCTTCCAAGTCCTTGCTCTGAGACTGAATAAGAAACAAAACCAAAAAGACCCATACTCAGCAACAGATCAAAATTTTTTAAATTATTTAAAAATTTTAAAAGTGATGAAAAGCTGCCAGACTTTATTTGTGTAGAAATCCCTTATAGTGCAGGTCCCTGAACACAACAGAAAAAAACTACAGGGAACTTTTGGAAAGAGAAATTTTCCACATTTGTATGGAAAACAAACAATGCACCAGTATTTTTCCTTATTGGAAGTTGTTTAACTGTTGCTACTTTAAATATTTAACAGATCACGACTTAAATCAGTTCATCATTGAGATTCATTAAGTTCTCTATCAGATACTTACATCATCAAGGAACTCAATTTTCAAAGAGGACTCCGCATTTTCAGAAACAGTGTTGGGTTCTTCCACTCTGTAAATAGATGCCCAGTATTTCTTCACCTCTTCAGCTGTGAAATAGAAATAATTTAATGCATTTCCTGTTCAAAACACACTCGTAAAAATGCACCTTTTTTTTTATTATGAAGAACTACAAATTTCTCCTTTTATTTTTGCTGCTTTAAGCAGAAACTGGTTAAGAATGGAACTGTTCAGCAATCAGAGAAAAGAAATCTCAAGGAAAAGGTATTTTAGATCCAATAAACAGAAATCTGTTACACCTGTTAAATCCTCAATGTCATCGTTATCATCATCTCCTTCTCCTGCTCCTCCAGTCCCAGCCTGATGAACGCTCAGGGCTTGCACAGGCCTTGAATCTTTCATGCAGCTTGCAAAAATTTGATCAGCAGGAGTTCTGAAACGGGGGAAAAAAATTTTCAAAAATTAAAAATCAATCTTAAAATGTCATAGTTTTTTTAATATATCACAAAAAAAAAAAAAAAGAAAAAAGAAAAACCCTACCAGCCCATTTACTCCAGCAGTATTAATTAACTCTTTCTAATTTCACTGAGGTGACTTTGCTCCTCAAGAATGAATAAAACAACTGTAATATACATAAAAGAATCCTGAAGATTGTTCTTCCTTTTCTCTGTAAAACTCATGTAGCAAACACCACAGAATCAAGCAACCAAGTATCAAAACCAGTCTTCAAATTCTACAATAAACTGATAGCTAAGAGAATCCCTCTAAATACTCCCTCTGCAGGAATTCTGAACTATTAAGTGATCAAGTTTGGTTGTAACAGTTATTTCATTGAAATAAAGCCTCCTGTATACCCTCCCCTTAACTCTTGATAATATATCTAATATTTTAAAAGTTTAATCTGGATTTTTGTTAATTAAGTATTTCTGAATTCTTTCCTTAGGAGCAGCAAATTCAACAATACCTTCTGTATTTCTTCAGCAGGAGTTTCTCCATGTAGCTCAGGCCATCCTTCTGGAATTCCACGTGGATGGGTTCCTTCAGAACAGTAACATTGGTCTGGACCTCACAAATCCCCACAGGTTCTGTCAGCATTATTAAAAAAAAAAATTATACAGCTGTTCAGGCTTATAAACTTGTTATTTACTTACATTATTCTTGAATGAACATCACATTTTGAGTCTGTGCTTAGCTCAGTCTTTGCATAACTCCAAAATTGAAATGGCCAGCAATGTTACATTTACAGAACACAGTCAGTAATGAGGGCAACCATAAAAATTCATTTATTACAGATTACTACACTGGAGGCATGGGAAGAGTGGGGGATGGAAATCCATGGCTCCACAGACAAAAATCCCCCAGAAAACAACAAAAAAAAAAAGGAAAAAAATCAGTTTAATATTATTTTGTACAAAAACCCACAGAGAAAAACCATCATCCATGGACTAGAGGAACAAGACCAGCTTGCACAAATCCAATCAGCCCAGAGGGATTTTTCATATTTTTCCATGCATACTTCAGCTGATTGCAGCTTTTCACTGGGACAAAGAAATATTAAGAGCCTGTGGAAGGCAAGCAGAAAATGTACTTGGATAGAACATACAAAATCCTGAGCCCTGCACATTCCCTGCCTCAGTTTAAAACTGACTTTACTTTGAGCATTACAGCTCGTGCTGAAGTGCCACGTGAGAAACAAAGCCAGGGAAGGTACAGGGACACGGGCTGGGCAAGCTGGCCACTGCCAGAGATCATCACAAACACTGAGCTAAACACTCACCTGCAGATCATTAAGTGAAACCTTCAGAGATTATCATTATTACTAAAGGATCATTGAGAAAAACTAAGAAAAACCTTTATTATTCTAACATAATAGCTGCCTTCACTAATCAAAAATCTAACTCCCCCAAATGGCTTCTAATACACCTAAAATATCACTAGAACAGAACAAGCCATACCTGATGGGACATCACCAGCACACAGCTGTTCTCCAGAAGCACTTTTACATTTTCTCCACCGAAGCAAAGCTTCCTGAAAAGACTTTGCAGATGCCTCCTCATCAAAGGCACCACTCAGCAATAATCCTCTGTCCTGCTTTCCAAGGCTTGCACAGGTTGGTTCTGAGGCTGGCTCCTAAATCAGTTCCACAACATTACTAATAAAGCATTTCTGGTGAGCAGCAACATTTTTAGTGTCAGCTGTGGAACTGCAGCACTCAATTTTCTGGGCTCAGCTGAGCTACCTGGTAACCAAGATCACTCACATTTTATGTGGCCTTGCTCACAATTAATTGCAAAGACCTATCAAGAGCTAAATAAGAAAGACAAAAAGGTTTTTATTACCAGACACACACAAAAGCTACATTTAAATGCTTCTGGTATCAGAGAGCAGTGGCCATGGAGAGCCCCCATCCCATGGACTGGATGAAAAGCCACGGAGAGCCTACACCCCATGTGCAGGAGGGGTTAAATGAGGCATTTAATGCAGCATGTGTCAGTTAAAGCAATTTATGAGCTATGTGCTTTACTAATGAAGAGCTGCCTATTGAAGCTTCTCAGCAGACAGGGGCACATCTGGAGAGGTCAGCAGGAGGAAAATGGTCATTTAAGGGGCTAACTGGGATAGCAGCTCACACATTAAAACAGCAGTCCAGGGAAGTCCAAACTGCAATTGATGAGATTGGGTGAAAACAGCTACAAAAGCAGAAAACCAGTGTTACACTGGGATCTTACTGTTTTTCAACCTTTATTAGAAGGAGGAAAATTACTGTGGAAGGCCTTGATTACCAACTCTTGGGTGATTATCAAGGAAAACCACAAAATAATTTATGTATTTATAGGAAAGACCAGAAGGAAAGATCCTTTGTCTACACATTCTCCAAGTAAGGGGCATGTTCGTACCACAAAAAGCAGCAAAGGTACAGGCAGAAGGTGTAATGAGAGAGTCAAATCAGAGCAGCCCCTACACAATCAGGAAGTTTTCCTGTCCCCTTCTTTCCACCTGCCCTGCACTAAAACCGACCCAGGGACTGGTTGCACATCCAGCGGCACTTGAGACTTGCGAAAGGAATTAGCTGTGGCTGTTAAAGGTGTCAGTGTCTGCACGGTCAGGGCATTCCCCGATCCTCCCGCTGCACTGCGGGACAAGCACGGCTCAAAGCTCACTGCGTGAACACGGGATCAGCAGGGAACACCTCGAGCGCGGGGCTGCCCCTAAGGCGGGGCGAGCGAATCGCAATTCAAATCCTCGCAGGAGCAACGATTTCCAGGCCAATTATTCATTCCCACGGCTCAATTATTGCCAGGCGCGGGGATCCCCCGGGATGCGGGAGCGCTCCGGGATGCGGAGCGGCGGGCGCGTCCTGCGGGGCCGCAGCGCCCTCGGGCGGCGCTTCCCGGCACTGCAGGCGGCCCCGAGCCCCGGGACCGGCCGGGATCGCTCCAGGGCCGGGATCGCTCCCTAAAATCCGCCGCAAAAACAAAACACGCACGATTTGCGCGGTCGGGAGCGGGCGGTGTCGTTTGTTCCGTGAGCGTTAATGAAACTGGGAGCACGGAAGCCAAATCCCAGCGGCTTGCTGGAAAGTTATCTTAAATTCCAAATCCGCACGGATTTTTTTCCTCAAAGGAAAAGCATTAAAAAGACACACACAAAAATCAGTTCCTTTTGAGTGTCAGCAGCTCCAACTGGTTTAATAAAAGCAATGGAAATAAATCACGTCATGTATTACAGCGTGGGGAGGGGGGGATGATACTTTTTTAGAATAAAAATGTTATTTTCTTATTCAACAGTGGCACTTCTCCACTCACATAAGTTAGTTCAAAAATTGAATTGTATGAGGCTACACCACACTTTGGAGGTTGGGTTTCCTATTTATACTTGCTAAAAGGCAAAATTTCCTTATTAAATAGAAATCACCTCGTAATTAATAACAGAAATTTCCACTCTAACACAGCCAACAAGGTGCCAGCTTGGAAAGCACTCAGAATTCAGCATATGCCCTAGGCCTTATACAAGGATCTAAAATTACAAAACATTCATGGACAAACTTAATTGTGCCCTATTTGCCTGCAACCATACATCTTATTTAAATCATAGAGTAGTGTTCCTTAGTTAAGGATGAGATCAGCCTTCTTCAGTCATGCCCACATGCTGGGCAAATTAATAAAAATACAGTTTAAATAAATTCTTTAAATGTTACCAGTTAAAGAATCATTCACAGTTCTGGTAACAGAACCATTTAATCTGTTTCCTTGCATTCAGGGAAATCAGTCTGTAAAATTTCCCTTTACTTCACGGGCAGTAAGTAATTATCAGAGAGGGAAAGAAATGTGTGTCTACATACTGCCACAAAAAAAAAAAAAAATCTGTTCACATTAAATTGTGTTGCCTGACAGTTATTTTTAAACCATTTACTTACCAGCAGCCCACCCTTAATTTCAGGTAGTCCACAAGCCATCCCCTTCACTTCAGGTTTTTCACGAGCTACAACACGTCTTCTTTCAGGCTTCACTGGTTCTTTCACTGTCTCTGGAACAAAATAAACAAAAAAACCCCCAACTAATCCAGTATCTCACTCTCTGATTTCTTCATTGTTTAATTGCAGCAACCTCCAAGAAGCAATAATCTGCCAGAAGTCTGTTCAGGTTTTATTTAGTTAAGAAAGATGCCTTTACCTTGACTCTGTTCCTTGAGTATTTGCAACTTCACTTTTTCTGCAGAAACCTAGAATATTTAGATATATCTGTATAAGGTTCTAATGAAAATGAATAAAGAGTAACTTTTACAGAATGAGACTGGTTTTAGGAAATAGCAGGGCATGTATTTAAAGAGAAAACTCCATGTATTGCTCATGACAGCCATGAAGCCCAGGACCAGTTTCTCTCCCCAGACATGAAATATTGTCCCCATAACCCTTCCATGATCTAACATCCCAGTAATCAATAATTTCCAGCATTTTTGCTCCTCAGTCTTTCCCTGCAAATTGAGTCCACCCTGCAGCCTCACTGCCCCTCACTCACCCCTTATTTTAATTTTGCCCTTTTGAAAATTTCACCCCATGCACCTCCTCCTCAGCTGAAACCTGAAATCTTTGAAGCAGCAACATCTGAGTTCCTTATCTCAGAGAAGGGGGAAGAGATAGAGGTGGGTTAAAGAAAACCTTTTCATTCTGATGCTCTCATCTAACAGGCAAGCAGGCAATTTTATTGAAGTTCTCATTTTCTGCCAGTTTAAGAAAAATTGCCACAGATTTTTCCAAAAGAAAATAAGGAAAAGTGCCCCATTTGTACATATTAAAAAGAAAACTGATTTTTCAATGATTTAGAAGGAAAGTCCTACATCCTTTCTTTTAGGTCCACGCAAGGATGTCATAGAACAAGAGTCAGTAAAAGTCTTTTCTTTAACTCAGTTTAACCGGGATGTATTTTAACTTTGAAGGCAGAAAATTTACACTCAAAGCTTCACCCAAAGCCTTGTATTTCAGATCCATCATGGGCACCAGCCTGCCAAGGAAAGGCTCCTGATGGCTTCCACCACCACCAGTGACACTCTTAAAGGATTAAATCTATAGAAGCTGTGATAATTTGCTGGTTTTTGCAACTAAAACCCCAACAAGACAAAACTTGATGTTCCTCCAGTTCAAAGGGAACTAGAAGCTTAGCATGGAAAAATAAATAGTCAAGAATTTTACTTAGATAGGGCTTAACCTTCTGGTTTAACAGTATCTGAAATTTTCCTGTTCTGCAGCATAAAAATCTAGTTCTAAGTCTTGTTTTACTTTAAATAGCTTGACTTGCAAATTTGGTTTCCTACCTTTTTCCTGTTTTCATTATTTTGTGCCAGAACTCGGGCTTGGCTGGTCCTTGGTCCTGCCTGCCCAGATTTCCAATGATAAGCACCTAATTTCCTACAAACCAAGGGCAAGAAAAAACTTAATTATACCTTCTGCAAGCAAGAGAAGCCTAAATGTTTTTCTTCAGCTTGTTAAATATGAACAGAGCATCACAAAAATAAAATCCTTGTCTATAGGATCATCAATTCCCCAAAACACAAATACTCCCTTCCATTGAAGCCTGCTTCACATCTACTTTAATAGCAGTAAATACATCAAATGTGTAAGAAAGCACTTATTTTAAAGCCATTAAATTGGTCCAAGTTTTTAAACAAAAAAATCTTATCAATTCTCAAAGGCTAGTTTCAGAAGAACAAAAACAGAAGTACATTTTGTGTGAGGCTTCATTGTCCCAATTTACTCCAGGACTTTCAGATCCCTTCCAGCCCAAACCACTTCGTGATTCCACCAATGGTGCAAATGCCAAAGACTCTTGTGCTTTGAGCTCACCATAGCAACCCTATCAGGGTTCACAGGTACAAGGCCTTGAGAACAAAACAACAACTCCATGAGAAGAACACGGAGACAAAAGCACCACACACCATCTGGAAAACACTGCCCCAGCAGCTCAGGGCAGTGCTCACAGAGCTGCCAACAGCAGGCCCTTGGCAGCACCAAGGGATCCAAATCCAAGGCATTTGCATCCCCAGCGATAAAGCACAGCAGGCAGAAACACAAGGGAACACAAGGAAAAGGAAGCAGATGTTGCAGAGATTTGCCAGCACTCAGAGTGACTCAGTGGTTTAAACTTCAGACCAGCGTTTGTCTCATGACACCGTGCTTGGTTCCAAGCCGTGTTTGCCATCGCCCAGAAGATGCCTCTCTGGGAAGCTACACAGATGTAAAAGGGCATCAAAGCAATACAAACTGCATCCTCTGCAGAAACCTCCGAAATAAACAAGAGTGCAAGAGAAACTCTGTCTCCTGCTTGAAAACTAAGGTGACAAATCCAGTCAGACAGGGGTGGGGGGGGGAAGAAGAGGGAATAAATGAGGAAAACTGATCAAATATCATATGAGAGTTTAAAATTAACAAAGTCATAGGGAAGCAAGTTTATCATTGGGAAGAAAGATTGGAGAGAGGAGACTGAATGCAATTGTGAATCCAAACTCTACAGGTTTGGGGAGGTGGAGGGAGCATCTCATTGGATTCCTTTTTTCCAAAGAGAAATTGAACCTACCTCCTCTCCTCTTTTTCTCTGCTCATGTTTGACTGCAGTTGCCGTAATCTCTTCTCCATCTCTCTGTTTTCTGTTTCTAACTGCACTTTCTCCAACTGCAATTCCTTGACAGTCCTGGAGGAAATAGTAAAAATATTCATTAGAAGTTACCTGGAAGTGAGTAAGGTACCCAAGGAAGTTTAAAGCAGGAAAAAAAGAAGTTGGAAAATCTGTCATTACAGCCATGTCCCTCTTCTATCTCCCAGCAGGACTGAAAACAGCTGTGGAAAATTCAGGACAGGTCAAGTGCAAATTCCAACACAAGACTGATACAACTGTGCCTGTACTCAGCAAGGTTTGGGGTTTAATTATATGAAAATAAACAGTCCAGTGATTTCTTTAGTATGTTTGTATTATCCAGTAGATACACAGGGTTATAAAACCTATAACTTAATCAGGAAGTTGATTAAAGCCTGGGAAAAGAAAGGCTTGTGGATGAAAGCACAGGGAAAGTGCTAGAAAAGAAACACATGATCCTTCTTGCTCTTGCACAGGTAAGCTCTTTTAGTTAATGTTGATTAAAACTTAATAATAATTATGAAAACACATCTCAATCTCAATCAGATAGAATGCACTTACTTTGTTTTTAATCTCACTGAGGTTCCAGCTTTTGAGCCTGGGAGTATTACAAAATCATTGACGTTCATGATGCCCAGTATAACTTCTAAAAAAGAGAACTTCAATGATCTACAGTTAGGAACCTGTTGAAATGGGAATTTGATTGAAATTACAACAGTAAAAAACTCATTACATGTCCAAAAATATTCATGTACAGAGAGAAATGGAGCACAGAATTTGTTTATATGAAGTGCAAATAAAATCCTAGAGCAACTCAAAATTAAATTTAACTGGGAAAAAACCCTTTTTTATTACATTTATGATACCAGGGAAAAGATTTTCTTGGTTGTTTCATTTGGGCAATTCCCTAAAGTTCAGTGCAAGCAGATTAATATTAAATAAAACACAGTTTTCTTGAACCAAACCCATAGAAAGCACCAAGAAAGAGAAAATTGTACCAGTGGCTATGAAGTCAAGTCATCTCAACTGATTTGGGAAGATAAATTCCTTCTGTCACTGACAAATTGATACAAAGGAACCCAATAACTCACAGAGCAGAGTTAATCCCTCCTCTCCAGACTTCAGTGGTATTTCAGATTCTTTTTTTTTTTAAACCCACGTTGTAAAATGCTCTTCCAAAAAGCAAATTCATGCAGCACAGGGTTCAAACTGAAGGTGAACATCCAGACTCTTCCTGGACTGGAATGTTTGTGGGATAACTGCAGTTCAGTGCCAAAACTGGGCATTTACTGCTGCTGCTGCTGGGATGCACATGGAAAAAGGAACAAAAGTTAATAGTCCAGAGACTTACAGCTGACAGGGTGCTTGGAAACCGTTCTGCAGCTCGTGGCTCTCAGGCTCCTGGGGAAAGCAGGACCTAGCAAATGATGAGGAGAAGCTGAGGACTGGAAATGCCTCAAATGGAAAATTGAATTCCAGAGGAAAACCTCTGCTGCCTGTTTGCAGGTAAACCCGAAATTGAGCATTATTACAGATAAAACGTGTCCAAATATCTCCATCCACGAGGCAAAACACTTCAATGGCACATTGAAGTTAAAACACCTGGTGCCACAGAACCTAAAATGCAGCATTTCAGTGCTGACAGAATGTCAGATGTGTGCACAAAACACGTTTCTTACTGTGTCAGAAAATCAAGCACTCAATTCTAGCATCATTTCAAAACAGTTATTCTTCTATCACTTTCCCAGATAAAAGATCTTATTAATTTTGAATAGAAGAAAGTTTTTCTGTTTGCAAATGTGGGCTGGCAGCACCAGCACAGCTGGACAGGAGGAGGTCACACACTGGATTTGAGGTGGCCCAAAGGCTATTTAATAGTAAAAACAGAGGCAAATGACACAGGTCAGCTTAGCAAGTTCAAGGAGGGAAAGTAATTTAAAAATACCATTTATAGGAGTTAACTTTAACATATTCCACTGAAAGCAAATATTTAAAGGGACAACTTAAAAATGTGGTAATATCAGAGATGCTGTGTGAGAATATTAGAGATAAAAAGCCCTACAAAGTTCCAGGAATACAGTAACACTGAGTGGGGAAAAACAGTGTCAAGTTGTAGATAACAGGGGATAGAGACAGACAGTGATCAACCCCCTGAATTATTCTGAGAAAATACAGGAATTCCTTGAACAGCATAATCCTGTGTGGTGCAAAAACAGCTGTTAAACACTGAGACTGGAAGAGTCAAAGCTACACAAACCCCACGGGGAAATGCACACCCTGAGCCTGTAGGGCATCCTTAAATATCCCCGACCTGGGCCCTCAGGACTGCCAGGGAATGCAGCAAAGACAATCCCAAACTCCTCAGAAACAGCCTTGTAATTTAAATACACAAAGGAGTTCCCTCTTTCTGTCTGGTTTTTGTTTAATGAATCCCTTTTCTCTCTCTAATAGGCAACACAATTTGCCAGTGAGGCAAACGCTACAGTAACTCATCAACATAAATAAATCAAGCACTAATTAGCCACATCCTTTCTGCCTGTTCCTCTGCACACACTGGTACTCGAATTTCATCATTCCAGCAGGTTCCTCTGTGCTGATAATGGATATACAGTTAAAAGTAACAAAACAAAAACTGCTGGTTTGGCTAAATGAAATTTGAGTCAACTTTAAAGACTGCATAGCTAAATAAACCCAAATTCCACATAGCCTGTATCCCAGCTTAGCTCAAATCTCTTCCTAATCAATTTAAAGATTTACAGGTTTATAACTTACAGACAGCTGAAGATGGGTGTAGTTTATTTCACACTACAAGAGTTTAACTGGGGCAGACTAAATTCTGGCAGCTTCCTCACATCAATAAACCCATAAAATCCAAAGGGATACTACTGTCTATGCAATAGCTCACATCCAATTATCCTAACCATGAACATGGATTTCATGCTACACTAAGTTCCATCCACTTACCAATAATTCAAGCCAAACTATTTCCTTTGAAGAATTATTCCAAGTGCAATAAAGAGTTTGTCTATCACTGCTCCCCACCCATTTGCTGTTAATTACAACGACTGAGACTTCTGGTCCTTCCAAACCTTTAACATTTCACTAACTAGATTTTTAAAAAAGGAGAAAAAGCAACATTAAAATATATAAGAAAGAAAAAAACCACATCACATAAATTTTGTTTCAGGTATGCTGAAATAATCTTAGTCTTTTAGAATAAACTCATATTCTCCATGCCCCAACATCAGTGACACCAACTATTTCAAACTCCACTTTCTATTTTTAAACTGATTATCCATTTCTATGTGTAATGCCATAGAACACACATAAAGATCAGGAAACACATGAAAACAGCTAAATACCACCTTCCCAAGTCATTTTCCCATATTTTGCAATTTTAACACATTTTGAAAAGTTGCGTTATCTTGGTAACTCTGCAAAATCAACACTTATTTCTATGGGTTGTGCACCTTCACTGCTTAACCAAGAGCTGCAATTTCAGCTGTATTGTAAATAACTTCAAACACAAAGGTCACGAGCAGGATGGTCTGGGCCTCTCCACTCAGCCTACTAAAAAAAAAAAACAAAACAAAACAAAAAACCCAAACAAAACTAAAAACAAATAAACAAACAAAAATTAAAACAACAAACGAACAAACCACCAAAAAATAAACAAACCCAAAAAAGAACAACAACAAAAAACCACAGTACAAAGTATGTTTCTTAGGATAAAAACCTTCTTNACATGAAAACAGCTAAATACCACCTTCCCAAGTCATTTTCCCATATTTTGCAATTTTAACACATTTTGAAAAGTTGCGTTATCTTGGTAACCACGTGGGGTGATAAATAAGACATGGGGCGATAAATAACAGGTGGGATGATAAACAACAGGTGGATAAAGGCAGCAGAGGCAGTACTTGCCTTTAAAGCCCTTCAAACTCCAGTGTGGGGTGGGTTTGTAGGTTGTACTCGGTCCTGACGGCCGCTCTGGGGAAACAGAGCAGAGCACAAGGGCAGACAGAAAACAAAGGTATAAAAAGCCCCGCAGTGAAGCGGCGGGATTGTTTGGGGATTTCTCTTTCATTACCTTTCAAGCCTGATGAAAAGGCGGCGGGGCAGGGAAGAATGAACTGCCTGGAACTGCAACCTAAAACCAGAAAGGCGTAAGGGGGGGCAATAAAGGGAACAGTGCGGGGGCCAGCACAACTCCAGCCGTGCAGGAGCGTGGCCAGGGCACAGCCAGGCACAATTTGGGGCATTTGCACAACTTACACCTGTGCCAGGTACTCTCAGCCCTCCTTGGGCGGAGGTCTCGGCTCCTGAGGGGAGCTCTCACGTTCCCCCGGCCGGTGCTGAGGGCTCACCCCGGCGGGGGTTGTCCCGGTGCCGGTCCCGATCCCGGGCCCTGTCGCGGTCCCGGCCCCGCTGCCCCCGGTCCCTCAGCGCGGCGCCGTTGCCACGGCAGCGCGGGCCGCGGGAGAAACCATCGAGCGCCGCGGCGGGGGGACGAGGGGAGAGGCGATTCCGCGCGGAGCTCGGCTGAGGGCAGAGGCCGCCCTCGGACAGCGCTTAGTTTATCACAGAACTGCGGAATGATTTGGGTTGTAAAGGACATTAAAGATCATCCAGTGCCACCCCCTGCCGCGGGCAGGGACACCTTCCACTGGTTGCTCCAAGCTCCTTCCAATCTGGCCTTGGACGCTTCCAGGGATGGGGCAGCCACAGCTGCTGTGGGCGCCCTGTGCCGGGGCCTGCCCACCCTCACAGGGAACAATTCCTTCGTGATCTAAACCTGCCCTCCGTCAGTTTCAAATCATTGCCCCTTGTCCTGTCACTCTGGGCCC
The DNA here is from genome assembly GCA_013400235.1 of Oriolus oriolus. Lineage (NCBI taxonomy): Eukaryota > Metazoa > Chordata > Aves > Passeriformes > Corvidae > Oriolus > Oriolus oriolus. The sequence continues at coordinate 288,723 of VXBT01006613.1, forward strand.
TTATAAAAAGTCCCCCTCCCTCCTCTTAATGAGCCCACTCCCGTTTCATTCCAACCTTTATTCCCAAACTTCTCAAAGCATCCCCCTGTTTGTCTTTCAATCCAGGCTCTTCTATGGTTTCACTTATTATTTATTCACCACTCTGGAGGAGCCAATGTGCTCTTCCTGCTGATTTAGAGCCGTGTTTTAAGTAGCTAAAATCTAAATCAACCTCGCTGAGTGCAAGGAGGTTTCAAATAGGTTCTTTCGTACAAGTTATCCCATTATCCACACTAACCTTTAGTTAGTGCTCAGGACCCACAGAGCTAAACATCCTTGTGACGTTTAATTTTTCACAGAAGCTCTGTTTGTGCCCACCCTGTAGATTTGTGCAGTTGTAGATCCATGCATCACACCTCGGCTCGTCCAGACCAGGCATTTATGTCTCTGCCAATAAATGATAATTCCCATACCATCCCCTCAAAGGATACCTGGACTGCATGCAAGATTCAAGTTTTTATCAGTCATATTGTTGCAGTTTATTTGCTTCGAGTCTTGTCCTTCCAATTTTGGTGGCTTGACCATTATTTATAATTGATGCTCCTTTAGGGGATAAACAGCCTCCACAGAAAAGCTGGAGTTTCAGGAAAAAGCACTCCATGATCCAAGCCAGGCTTTAATAAGGACAAAGTATTCTCTGTCTGAAATTTATGCACTCTAAGCTGTGTTTCATTTGGCAAATTTGCATTTGTCCCATATGTATTCAAGCTAGGAGGCACACAATAACTTACACCATTTTTCTTCACTGTATAATCTGTCTGGCAGTAATTTTCCTTCATCATCCTGGTTACAGCACGGTTTGCAAGATTTTTTTTACCCTGGCAGGCAATTTGTGTGGAGAGCCTGTGGAAACACATATGGATTTATGGATTTTTTGATCTTGAGAAGGAACTTGAGTAGTTTGCATAATGTGTAATCAACCTGAAAATATTCTGTATTCTGGACCTTACTTGGAGTATTGTTTTGTAGCATTATAATGTGTTCTTTCCTGCAGGAAAATCGTGTTCTTAGTAGCCAGATGAATACAGTTTTTAATATTCTATAATAATGCCTTACTGAAAGGCATCCCACTGTACGTGGGATACTTATCTGTTATTTTCGCAGAAAGCAGAAGCAATGCAGTATTCTACATAATTTATGTTACGATACTCAAGACTACTTTTAATTATAAAGTTTCCGCTAAGAAAAATGCGATTTTAGACATAAGATAATTTCCTGCAGAAAAACTGGCACTCAGCTTCCAAAACTTAAATGATTCACACTGACTTTGTGAGCTTTGGATCAAGCAGTTCAGCTGGAAGAGTATCAAGAGCCTGTTTTGCTGAGGTTTGGCCCATTAGATTTACATGCATGGGAGGTGAAGTAATGCAGGATTTGAATCTGGCATTCTCTACGTCATCATATTTATAATTAGATTATTTAACTTTCAGCCATTTTATGTGTCTCCTCCAGTGCTCAGTTGTATTTTCTGTTTCATTTACCTAGATCTGATTTTCATACACATAATTCCCTATTTTTGCAATCAGCTTTCACAAATGTAGATCACCCAAAGAAGTCAGTTCTTGCCTGACTTCTCCCAGAGTCATTTTCATTGGAAGTAAATGTAAAGTTAAAAAGGAAAATAACAACTGAAATTCAACTCAAATCCATCTGGTGGAGTTGTGCTATAAGTAATAAACCTTCTGTGTTCCTGTTGCCATTCTTTTCCTTTGTTCTCATACTGCTCCTGACAAAAATGAACCAGATTTATTAACTTTGTGGCATTTGTCATCCATATTTTTTTTTTTACTGCTTTTAAGGCTCTGTATTTAAAACCACTGGTAGAAAGAACTCCTGAGCACAGAGGTGACTGAGGGACCAAGGGACTGACCAAGAGTGGCTTTTAGGGGCTCGTACCAACCCACATTCCTGCTTTGATTTGCGATCCCTTACATTTGTTTCAGGCTTTAGGTGAGGTTCCAGATCGATATTTCTGAGGCTGCAGGGCTATGAGTTACATTAATGCTGGAAATGAAGAATGATCAGAAAATATAATTTCATTTTCTTGCAAGCTGCCTTTGATCACTTCCCACAAACTTTCCGTGCAGTTCAAATTCCACTTTCATGACCATTTACCAAATGCCAGTTTTAAAATCTCATAAGCCAGGATCTGCAGGAAATGAAGTTTAAATTTGCTCTGGAACTCCTTGTTCTTACGACCTGGCAAGAAATAGAAGTAACATCATTTTACCTACCTGATGGCTCGCCATGGCCACTAATACACTTGCAATAAAAGGAGGGTATTTTAGTCCTCAAGAGGAGATTGTGTTACTTATTAGTTGTAAATTATGTGCTCCATTGTGTCAATACAACAAGGACCTTGTTTTCCCTCTTCCTCCCCTGTTTTTGGCTGCAGAGGCACACGTGGAATAAAAGCTACCAATCAGATGTGAAGGTGTTTTACCTTTAGCCACATCAGATCCCATTTATGATGGTCTGGAGTATTAAAGATATTTAAATTCAGGCGAACCCTGAAGGGCTTAATCCCCTTTGCTTGATAGGAGAGGGCTGGTAAAGTCCATTGGGCAGCAAAACCCAGGCAGGGTTTGATTTACTGCCAAAACTTCCCTTCACACTTCCCAGAACAGCACATGAAATTGTCATGTTCAGTAATTTTTTTAGCATTCGTCGTAAAAAAACGATTTCCTTGCTCAGCCAGAGCTCCCGGTTTGATCACAAACCTTGGGCTCGGCCAAGCACGGGCAGAAATGAACTCAACTCCTCCAAGCATCAGAGTTCCCCTGGTTAAAGGCGATGTTGTTCCCCTCAAGGTGTGCAGTGCAGGCCAGGCCATTCATTTGTGCCTTGAACTAAAAACACACAGTGCCTTCATCGGCCCCGCTTGACCCAAAACTCGACCAAAAGTATCCAGAATTGGAGCCAAGTTTGCAGTTTTTCGTGAGGCCAGGTGATTTTCAGGTTTCATTACCACGTTTCAGGCTCTGTGACCTGCAGCCTACACATCTGAAGGTAAAGCAGGATGGTACCTACAGAGAAAAGCACTTTGCAGTAATAAATGGGGGGATTATCTCCAGTGCTTCCAGTGAATACAGCTGCTGGGTAGTGTTGTATTTGTTCACTTTATGAGGATAAAAAAAAAATCAACTTGTTTTAAGCCATTCAGGTTTAAGACAGGCTTTATCTCCGTGGTTGGAGGGAAAGATTAGCACTTATTAGAGCCTAATCTTAATGATATCCATTTATAAATAGGGCTTCAAATTGTCTAAAATATTTAAACGCGATGAAATGTAAAGACTTAAGACAGCTGAAGTCTTCAGAGAAGAAAAAAAAAATTGAAAACCTGAAGATTTCTCTACAAAGATTAAAGCAGCTTTAATGGCAAAGCCCTAAGAAAATAAAAGAAAATACCAGGAGAAGGAAAACGGAAGCCTTTGCTAATGTCTGTACAAGGCAAATTAAGTTACAGATGTGGTAAAAAGGCTTAAGAAATTATAAAAATTTAACCATTTAGCTGCTGTTTCATAGCCAAAGACATGACAACTGTTTACCTTTGTCTAATCATTTGTTTTTCTGGATCTTTAGACAGTCTTTGCTTTTCGTGCAAAAGAGTGTTAATGCATTGAGGCATTTTCAAGTTTTAAAAATAGGAATGGCTTTTTTTTTTTTCCCAAACTGTAGGAAAGAGAGAACGTAACTCTTGTTTGTGTGCAGGTATTGTAGTGAAGCAGCAGGGGAGTTCCTGGCTGATCTCAGGGTGAGCCAGGTTACAAGCACTGCCTGGCAGGCGTTCCACACTTTAGCCCTGAAATTTCCACCTCTGCCCAGGATCATCCTTCCCTTTGACTCAAAAGCTTCCCCATCATGAGTGAAATGGTGTTTTATGCCCAACCCTCAGAGGAGCCTGGCTATGAAAAGCCTTTTCCTGCAGGTTTGCAGTAGAGGATGGGTGTGAAGAGCAGGAAGCCAGGGAAGTGCAGGGACATCAGAGCTGAGAGGGCTTTGCCGGCAGGCTCAGGGCCAGCACTGCCTTTTTCCAGGTGTGCCCGTCAGGAGATGTCCCCATCAACCCAAACATCGCCGTGGCAGCACCGAGTTCAAACAGATGGATGTTTCCTGGGCGTGCAGGGAATGGGCAGCTGGGCTTTTATGGAAGGCTGGGCTGAATTTGCTTTGCTTCTCCTCGCCTGATCTGTGATGACACATTTTGAATGCCCAGGGTTATGCAGATGTGAGCCTGAACTCACCTTGCATCCTTTCTTCTTCTGCTCAGACTCACAGCACTGCTGTTTTTTCCTCATATCCCAAATTTCTCAGTCCTGCTTTTCACACAGCCACTGGAAGACTCTTGCTGCCTTTCCATGATTTGCTGTTAATACAGTTCTCAAACAGCTCTTGGCTGTTTTAGGGCACCTTTTACCTAAACTCAACAGAGAACTCTGTTGTTTGATGTGGTTAATAACCTTTTCTTTCCATTTTCACAACTGCAGCCCCTCAGTTTCTTTCCATTCTGGAATAAGAAAAACCAGGAATCAGGAATTTGCTTACAGTAACATGCACAAACTTCCTGGAAAGACTGAAACTGAGAAATCCTCAACTGAACTTTATCTGTTGGCATTCACTTGGCATGGGTAGTGAGTGCACCTCACTTTTTGCAATTTATCTCTGTAATAGATCTGCAGAGCTTCTCCAAAGCCTTGCCAAGTTATTTCTGGTGTCATCATCAATATTTTCGTCAAAAATTGGATATGAGAAACAGTAAATGGGCAGTTTATATGTGAATAATGATTAGCTTGAGCAGCAATACCAAATCATTTCCCATAGCCCTGGTAGAAATAGTTCAACGATTTCCCATCCATAAAAGAGGGTAAAACACAAAAAGGAATGCAGATCACAGCCCAGTTTTACAGCCAGAACACCAGCAGATCATCTTTTAAAGAACTTTCACTGGAATTGCTTACAAATAGGAGGAAATATTGCTTATTTTGCACATCCGTAGGGGAGAGAGAGATGCTTCCCTAGAGAGGAACTTTTTAATATAATCATTAAAATCATTCTGTCTAGCAAAAGTTTGCAGTTTTGGTAGACTGTGCACAAAACATGATAAGGATGGTTTGGTCTGCTTGTATTAAATTCCTTTTGTAGCTAAACCACTGCAGTGGCTTAGTGAAACATGAAAAATCAAAGCTCAGATCCTATTTTCTGGGCTGGCAGGGACACCGCTATCATTTCTGATTTGCTGAATAATTGTGATCAGCGGACAAACCTTACTGGGGGCACTGGGATGCAGGTGGGACAGAAAAGGGGTGGGAGCAAAATTGATTTGTGCATCCTCAAAACCTTTGTGGTGTTAAAAAAGGAGCTCACATCATTCCTGGGTTTAAGCTGCTGGGAAACTTTCCATTAGAAAACATCTCTGCAAGTTCTGTGATAAAGAGAGGAGGGTGAGATGGGATACTGGGGAGGAATTGTTCCCTGGGAGGGTGGGCAGGCCCTGGCACAGGGTGCCCAGAGAAGCTGTGGCTGCCCCTGGATCCCTGGCAGTGCCCAAGGCCAGGCTGGACAGGGCTTGGAGCACCCTGGGACAGTGGAAGTGTCCCTGCCCATGGCAGGGGATGGAGTGAGATGGTCTCTGAGGTCTCTTCCAACCCAAACCAGTCTGAGATTCTATGAAATTCTTGAATTTCTTGCTGCAGGCCTTCAGAATTCAGAATGTCTGGAGAAATTACTTTTATTAGTTCTGTACAAGTTTGTAAACTTCGAAAAGCTTTCTCTCCTCCATGAATTTAGTAACAGAAATGCTCATTTCCATGTAGGCACAGAGCTCCTTGAGTGGAACCCGGAGCTCTGGATAAGCCATTTAAAGGCAGTGGCAATGGATGGGAGAGGAAAGGATCTCAGGAAGCTCATCTGAAGCATTGACTGCAAATTCTTTCATTCTATGCAAGAATTCCTTTTTTGATTTTATTTTTAAGAACTACAACTGTAAATATATCCACCTCTCACACACTCTGCTCCATATCCCTCCAAAAACGGGGAAAACTTTATCTCTGGATCATCTCAGTGGAAGAGGTCTCCAACATTTTTGACATCCCGGCAGAGCTGGGTTTCTGTGATTTTACATTATGATTTTGGATTTAAGGTGGCTCAGTTCTGCCTGAATTCTGCTGGAGATGCCAGAGCTCTTTCCCAGATGGAATTCCTGCTGTGATTTTCACAGAAAACTACTGACAGGATGCCATAATTGAATGTAATCATTGCAAACCCCGGTACCCCACAGGCGAGCCCTCTTTCCGCATAAAATCCCCCCAAAAATGTACTCCCTGTCTCACAACTACATAAGGGCTGTTCAAATCACACCCTTGGCCATGGTTCCACCACAATTTTAGGGGAGCAATTAACATATGTTCGATGTTTGGCTATGAACAAAAATGCCTTTATAGTGCAAATGTTGTAGTCTGGTTGTTGGATCATTACCGAGCAAAGGCAGAAATATCCAGCAGGAATTTGCTGACAATCCTGCAAATAAAGGAAGAAAGGATTCACCTTGTGACAACAAAAAGTCAACAAATAAACAAGCAAATACCAACCAGCTGCTGGATTAGGAACAAAAAAACAAGGGGAAAAAAAAATGCTTCCAATTTAGAAGAGCTTCACTGGAGTCCTTTTTTTTGTCCCAAAAAGCAATAGAAATGAATCCTCTCTGCTGGCATGCCAGAGTTAGAGACTAAAACATTGGTCCTGCAAGTAAATACAAGTGAAGGTCTTGCTGTTAAAAATTCATGTAAAAATCATTCCAGCAGAGGAATAAGATCAGATATTTTCTTCCAGTTCCAGCAAGCTGACAAAGGAAAGAATTAGATACCAAGTCACAGCGTGCATGAATTAATCAATATGGATTTCAAATGCATCTCCATGAGCGCTGCAATAAAAGGAGCAGACAATTATTGCATGGCCAAAATCAAGCTGCTGCAGAAACAGAATTCTTATTCTGACATTTAAGTTCCTCATCTTTTTTTTACCACTTAATGAATAAAAACTGTACTTAACTATTAATAATGAGATTTTAATTTCAGAAATTAGCCCTGTTAGCTTTGTGTCTCTTACACCCAGTGATCTTTTTCAGCACTCCCAAAAAAGCATGGAGCCTACATATTCAAAGGAAAGGAGAATTTATTTAATGTTAATCATTACTGTGAACTTTGGGTTTTCATCAGTTGCTAAATGGCCTTGGCATTAGAAAATACCACAGTGATAGGTAATGTCACAGAACATTAACAATTCCATTTTTCTTATCAATTAAGCTGACCTTACCTACACTTATTATTTATTTGAACAAGAAAAATCTAAACACATCATGGATATTACAGTCCAGCTACTGCAGAGTTCTCTAAATGCTTTTCCTTACCCAAGGCTTTCCGTAATTCATCTCTGAAGACCCAAATAACAACAGCAACTGTGCAATCAGTAAAACCAGGAATTTCTTTTCTGTTCTTTTTACATACACTACAAACGATCTGCCATTTATTCCAACTCGTAATTTAAGAAATAGCTCCAGTCTTCACATCAGAAAACAGCAGAACTTTTTTTCATTAAAGGCATTTTGTCAGTAATGCCAGTGTGGGAGGGTGTGGGGAATCTCCTGTCTCCTCTCAGCACCCATTTCACAAATGGAAGACATAAAATGGCATCAAATAATGGACATCTAAGTGACAGTGGAGATGCTCGAGAAAAGTGGTTCACAACTGTAAATGTGCTGGTTACAGATGAAAATTTGATACTCCAAACTCCGTCATAAAAATAAAGTCAAATTAACTCCAATTCCCTCCTGGCATCCTTGCTGGATGTAATAAATCATAGTTCAGCTTTAAAACAAGTTGAAAAGCAGATTAAGGACCAGAAAACTAAAACAGAAATTAACTTAAAGGCAAAATTTACATTTCCAAGGTGTAACACAAAACTGGGTCAGGGCCAGCAGTCCCGGCTGTCCTGGAGTTGGGGGTTCTTCCAATTCTTTGTTTTTAATTAAATTGTGAGAAAAACCATGGACATCCTCGCAATTTCTTTGTCAAGCTTGGTATTTTTACACTGTGACAAACAACAAAAGATAATGCGAGGAAGTAAAAAAAAAAAAAAAAAATATATATATATTACTTAAGACTTTTTTCTCTTCTTCCTCCTGAACTTCATTAAGCCAGGCTCAGCTGGACTTTAATTCCTTTGTCCTGCCACTTCCACAGCTGAAGTGTTTGGCCTAAGTTGAGCTCCTCCTCTTTTTGGGGCTGTTGTAAAATCTGGTAATTCCAATGACTGGGAGAAAAGTGGCTCAAATAGAGGCAAAACGTTTTGCGCAGTAATTGATGCTGATGAAAGCAATATTTGACAAATGTGGAGAACCCCCATTTATATTAAAATACCAGTTCTTGTTCTCTGGGAAAAATGCAGCATCTCAGGAAAAAAAATTTCAGGTTGCAGGATGGCCAGGTCCATCCTTACAGCCCTTTTCCAAGACAGGGACTTTTTGCGTGGTGAATTCCCAATATCCCAATTCCCCAAGATTTATAAAACATCATTCTGCATGGCAATATTAAGAAATGTTTCTGAGGGCTGGGAATCTAAAGAAAATCCCTGATGTTCCCCGAGCTGCTTGGAGCCCCTGTCCCTTCCAGATCAGCAGTTCATGGGAACAGGCCACGGTGCTGCCGCCTTCCAATCCCACTGGGCAGCGCCTTGAATCCGTCATGGATCATAAATTCATTGCCAAGCAAACATTTCGGATGTGGGGGAAAGTGGAGAATAACTGGCAAAAAAATTATTCTGAAAAAAACCCCAAAAAACTGTAGAGGATTTACCATCTGTTTTGTTTTCCATCCAGGTACTTCTGGGCTCCGAAAAAGCTTTTGTGCCTTGGAAATTCACCAGTTTTCTGAAAAAAAATCCCTTGTTGCTATGGAAATACCATCCCTTCACGACGAATCCTTCTTGAAGGTGGAGGACATTGGCAAGACTAAATGTAAACTTTTGGGGGTTTTTTAATGATGTGTCAGACAAAAGCGGCTGGAGCAGGGAGAATTCCTCACCCCCCCAAAAACCCCTCCTGGTGCCATCACCTGCACATCAGGAGCATAAAGTAGCTGCGTGGTGGGGTCATTATCCATCCCCAAAACGCATCCAGAGCCCCCTGGAGCTCATGGCACGGCTGCTGTGCGGAGAGCAGGGCTGTGCTGAGGGCTGGCTCCGTGCCCAGAGCTCTGCTGTAATGAAACACGAAGTTGAGAGGGATCAATAACGCTCTCCCCTCCCAAACATCCCCTTAGAGCAAGCTTTGGGATGGTGATGGGTAAGGAAATGAGATGTCTGTGAAAACTGGCAACATTCCTGTCAGGTTCGCACCACGGAGGCTGCCTTGTCACTCCCTGGCAAACCTCAGCAGGGGGATATGGACCGGAATGAAAGACAAGAGTGTGTGAAAAGAACATGAGAGAAAACCTCTCTCTTTTTTTTCTCTTCCCCCCTCCTCCCACTTGTTTTCTCTCTGCCTGCATCCCAGCAACCCCCAAGTGAAATTCCCTGAGATGTGACCCTCAAGATGAGCAGCCAGCCAGCCAGCCAGACAGACATGGTGGTGTTCATATCCTCTCCCCGCTCAGAGCCCTCCTACAAACACAGCCTGATGGCTGCTGAGGCCGCTATCGACCCTGCGTGTGCAGAGTGGAAAACAAAACGAAGCCACCCCTTCAGCATTAAGACCTCATCCATCCTCCTGCAACTCAGACTTGTGCAGTGATTTATGACCCGGCTCCTCCCGCCCCTATGATGCACTCACCATCACAAACAGGCTCAGGGACTACTCAAAAAAATTAAAATGCAGCTCAGCATAAGCATGGCAAATCTGTCTGTTAACCTGATGGGTTTCTTCAAAGGGTAATACCCAATGAAATTAATTTCGAAAGCAACACATGGAAAAAAAGCAATTTAAAGACAGAACCAGTGAGATCTTTTGGTTCTCTAATAAATTGATGCCAGGTGCTGAAATACTCACAGAATTCTAGGATGGTTGGGGTTGGAAGGGGCATTCAAGATAACACAGTTCTAACCAACCCCTGCCATGGGCAGGGACACCTTCCACTGTCCCAGGCTGCTCCAAGCCCCAGTGTCCAGCCTGGCCTTGGGCACTGCCAGGGACCCAGGGGCAGCCACAGCTGCTCTGGGCACCCTGTGCCAGGGTCTGCCCACCCTCCCAGGGAACAATTTTTCCCTAAGAGCCAATCTAAACCTGCTCTCTGTCAGTGGGAAGCCATTCCCTGTGTCCTGTCACTCCAGGCCCTTGTAAATTGTCCTTTTCCATCTCTTCTGTCGGCTCCCTTCACGTACTGAAAGGCTGCAATAAAGTCACCTCAAAGATTTGTGCTCTCCAGGCTGAACAATCCCAATTCCCCCAGGCTCAGAGCAGAGCTGCTCCATCCCTCTGATCATCTTGGTGCCTCCTTGCTGTGCTGGGACCCAGAGCTGGAGACAGCTCTGCAGGTGGGGTTTCACAGAGAGGCAGAGGGGCAGGATCAGAGTGGGCAGCATGCTGGAGACACGAGGTGGCTTTTTTAAATCACCTGCACATTTGGCTGTTTTTATTGAGAACATTCCTATTTTGAAATCTCCAGCTATTTGATTCTAATTTTTTATTTGTGAAGACTGAAGCAGCTGCAGTTCCAGAGCCCCCCCCACTGATGTGCCCAGCATTACAGCAAAGCTGCTTTGCACCACTCAATCAGCAGTTCCGTGTATTACAGCTTATTTTCCCCTCTCTTCAGCTGCCTGCTCGTCTCACACTATTCTTCTGAGACTCGTTTTTGCAGCCTTTGCAGGATGTGGATTCATTCGGTGCCGTGGCCTCCTGCAGGGAGTGCTCTGCTCACACCATCTTGTACCAGCAGGCAGCCTGAGGAGAGAGCCCTGTGTGCCAGGGCCTGGCTGCAGGACACCTGGCAGTGCCCACAGCCCTGTGCTTCCTGCAACTTGTTTGTTTAAATATTCCTAATGATGGAGGAAACAAATTGTAACAGCTACAAGTCACCTGCCAGAGTGAGCAGATTTGCATCGTAAACCTTTGCACAATCAATTCTTGACAAAAGCCAGGTTGTCCCTTGGTAAGTTAATTTTTTTTTGAGAGTTTAGAAAGGGCTGTGGTAGGAAAATATGCTTCAAAGCAGCATTCAGTGTGCTGAATACTTTTTATTCCAAGTGCAAATCTGTGACTGTACCTGTTAAGATTGTATTAGAATGATAAAACCAATTAAAAGAGATTTATTGCCTCTCTAAGATTCCCTTTTGAGATGGAAATAGCCCTGCTTTTAAAACATGAATTCAGCTGTTCCATGCAGGTTGCACACATTGAAAAAGTATTATCAGAAACTGTAGGGTTGCCTTCTGAAGGAATTTTTTAATCTTTCACTGCCTGTCTTACTTGGCTGAAACAAGACAGCAGAGAACACTTTTTAGGGAAGGCTGAGAAGAGAATGGAGCTGCAGCCAATTTCTGACATGGGACCAGAATCTGACACCAGAAATCTCTTGTGATAGGAACAAACCCTCCCAGAGATTTTAGTGAGGAGCTCAAGGGTTTGTACACACAGCAACCCTGGGTTCAGGTCCTCCCCTACCTGCTCATGCCTGGCCACAGAACACAGTCCCAGAGGGACCAGGTTCTTGGTTTGGGATGCTCAGGGGAGCTCCAGATTCCCTGTGGAAGCTGGAATTGAACTAATTGGTGCCTTCCAATGCCTGACCACCCTTCCCAGGAAGAAATTCCTCCTTGTGTCCGTCCTGATCCTCCTTTGGTACAGCTCAAGACCATTTCCTCTCATCCCATCACTGGAGGCCTGCGAGAAAAGCCAACCCCTTTTTTTAGAGTTATTTGCCACACTGATTTGTGGTTGTTACCACGTGAAAAACACTTTAAAATAATAATCTTCAATTTATGGCAGTAACGGGAAACCCCTTGCACAGGTCAGGACAGACTCACCATCATCTCAAAGCTGCTTTTAAGGGCTTGTCCTTTGTCCCCACTGCTCCATCTCGAGAACTGGAGCAGCACCAAGGAGGATGAAGAGCCCCAAGGAGGATGAAGAGCCCCAAGGAGATGCAGCCCCAGCTGCCCAGCACTGGCAGCACACAGACAGAGCCAGTGTCCAGCACACAGACAGAGCCAGTGTCCAGCACA
>VXBT01006613.1:301964-406113 GCA_013400235.1 Oriolus oriolus
GGACAGAGCCAGTGTCCAGCAGGGACAGAGCCAGTGTCCAGCACAGGGACAGAGCCAGTGTCCAGCACAGGGACAGAGCCAGTGTCCAGTAGGGACAGAGCCAGTGTCCAGCACAGGGACAGAGCCAGTGTCCAGCAGGGACATCCCAGCAGCAGCGAAAGCAGAGCTCTGCTATCGTACACTTGGCATTATCACCCTGTTTATTGCACTTTTTCCCTGCCAGATGATTGAAACCAATTAAATTATTGGAACAAGGGAAGTGATTTATCTTCAAAGTACTGCTCTTGCCTGAGAAAATTAGATAAAACTACTGACTTTTCTGAAGTTTTATTGCTCCGTGTCTTTACTCGTGGAAGGAAGTTGCCCGCATCTTTTGGGAGAGTTATCTCTGACCTGGAGCAGCACTGGGTGTAAATCAGCCTTTAATGGAAACTTCCGTATCTGAATGGGTGCCAGACCTAATCCTACAAAAATCCATGTCAAGGAAAGTTAAAATTCATATTTAGGGCTTTTTTAATCAGTATTATTTGGCTTAAGGAACACATTCCTTTAAATGCCCTGCTCATGGACACAAGGAATAAGGGAGTTTCTTTTCTCCTGAGAAACAAGCTGAATGATTGTCTCATTTCCCTGATCTGAGCAGCAAATGTTATATCCACAAATCTTGCATCGCTCTTACACACAAAACCAAGCCCATAAATTATTTTAATTATTGAGAAACACCCTGTAGCAAGTAGAGGGTGTCTCTCATGGCAAACACAAACCTGGACTCTCAATTGTGTAGTGCCCCCCTTCAGAATTTCTAAGTGAAGATGACTAAAATTCCTGGCAAAAATTTAAAGAATAAGAAATATTTTTTTTGCTGATGCTTGGAAAGCCAAGTCAAACTTTCCTTTAGAAATGCTTTCAGACATTGACCTAGTATTCCACTTCAAAAGGATCACCAACACCCACAGCCCCTTTTCCTCCATTCAAAGAACTGCCACAACATATTTATTTTCTTTCATGGGGATCTTATTTATCGCTGGACAAGCAGGATACAAAGAAATAGGATCTCTCTGGTGCCTTAACCCAGAGTATAAACATCAATCACATCAGGGGGGATTTTAAAAGCGTCTCAGCAGCTCTTGGGAGAATCCTGCCCCGAACCCATCCTGCTGTTTATCACCTGCACAGTCCTAAAGGCATCAGCTGAAAAGGAATAAAACCAATGGGACTCTTCCCATTTGCTTTAATGGGCTTTGGATCAGTGCCCAAGTACATTAAGTTTCAGAGATAAATATATTTTTAATTCAATCAAGTTTTCCGAAGTTTCTGTCGAGATCAGTCGGGAACTCGCTGGTCTTGTGGGAAAGAGCCGAGGCCCACACACAGCTCTGCTGTTCTCCTAAAGCTTAAGCAAAAGTAACCCAGATTTAGGCACTGGGAATACCAAACACCACTTAAAATATTTAACTTTAAACTTTAATGGCTGTCTCTGGCTGCTGTTGCAACACTGTCCCGTGTGAATCCCCATCACTAACACATTAACTGTTCCCAAAAGCCTGGAAAGGATTAACATGCACAACTACTCGGAAAACAGCATCACACCTCCCCACTGGTCGGTGCTAAAGCAGGTTTGCCTTGAAAAATAACGACTGAAACAAGGACACAGATAAGGCTAACATGAAAAACAATTTGATTAATGCACCCAGGGCCACAGCGGGCGAGCAGCGTTCGCTGGGCTGTCAGGGCTGCCTTTGGAAGAAATTAATGGAGGGAACAAGGTTTCAGTTTAATGGGATTACGAGACCTTAAGAAATGCTCATTTCTGTCTCAATTTACCTGACGTTTTTGTTTACCCCGCAACCTCTTCTGTACCAGAGTTCAGAGCTCTGCATTTGTAACTAACGCATTACATAGGGTTCGTGAGAATCTTGTCCTGCGTGGCTCCCACGAGGAACTGCGCTGTCCTGTGCCCTTTTCCTTGCTTCCCATAGGAAAGGAAGGCAGAAGCAGCCTGTGAGATCCCCCTTAGTCAGCACAGGGCTGTGGCTCAGCCCAGCCTTTACCCTGCAAATGCAAACCCATTCCTCACTCCATCAGCAGCCGAACAGGAGAACATGAACAAAACAGCTTTAGGCTAAAAGCAATCTAATCTAAACCAGAGAAATATTGTGACATTAAAAGCACTGGAAATATATGATAGGACATCTAGAAAGCTTTTAACCTGGATGAGTTGGAGATAAGGCCGTTGTCACTTGCGGGAGGCGCGACGAGCGCGGTGTGACTCGGTGATGGATGGCCCAGCCTGCGTGCGCCGGCTCTGTACAAAAACATTATTTGTGGCCTTCTTACAAGCATTCGTTGTCACTCTGCCTGTTTTAAATCCCAGCTTGCTCAAGCTTTAAAGGAAGAGAACGCCGTAAATAATGGGTTAGAAACTTCTGAAACTGAGCAAAAAAGCTTTCCTGTGCATAAAGGTGGCACTGGTTTAAAGTACAGTACATCGCCATCTCCTCGGACTAGGAGTTGTAGGAGGGTGGGAATTTTCTTTCTTCAAGAGTATAAAGGTTTAATTTTGAGCTCTGAGGGCAGAAATAATCAGGCCTAAGTCCCAGGGCCAAGCAAAGCTGTGTCCCATTTGCACCTCGGCCCTGCCCAGCTGCTCTGGGGCAGGTGTGCAACAATGGCTTTCCATTCCTGCGAGGCACGAAAGGCCATCGCTACAGCAGATCAATTTTTAGAAATTGGCCTCTGCCTGAAACTCCTCAGGTTTGAAATTAAGTTTAACTGATATGAAGAAGAAAATGCTCCGTGCGAGCATCAGGCAGTCAAAAGAGAAGGTCCCTGTGCTCCTGCAGCAGTGGCAGATTCATCTTTCTGTCATCTCCAGAACAACCATTGCTGCCTGCTCACCCTCTGTGACCCCCCAGAGCTCAGCCAAACCCCCTGTGCTCCCACCCTGCAGCTCAGCCCCTGCTGCTGATCTCTGCCAGCCCAGGTACACACCTGGGGGGTGAGAACTGCTTGTTTCATTTCCCCGTGCTGTCGGATTATTTTAATTATCTGAGTCAGAGTTAGAGTTTCTCAGAGCAAGGATAATTTTTCACCACTTAGAAAGCATCAAGCATCTACTCTGCGTGTAATTGAGGTCCTAAAGTCGTTAAGGCAATAACACAGGAGAGCTGTAAAAAATTATCAGAGAAAACACAGACAGAAGAGATAAGATACAGCTCAGGGAAAAGGAACAAAACTACTTTAAAGTTCTGTTCTTCAAGTCTTTGGCTTAATTAACTAACTCTCCTCAGCTTGCTTTGCTTCATATAAACCACTGACTCCCCATGGCTGGAAGTGTCCAAGGCCAGGCTGGACGGGGCTTGGGGCACCCTGGGATAGTGGAAGGTGGTTTGGAATGAGATGAACTTGAGGATCCCTTGCAACCCAAACCATTCCGTGATTCCGTGGCTCTTGTATCCATGGCACTGGGTGCCAAATGGCTCTGAATTAATGAGCACGGGTTGGACATTACCCATTACCGCATTACTCTGCAAATACGTTCTCGCAGGAGGGGATTTTACTTGCTTTGAAGTTTACGTGATACCGGGAAAAAAACAGGCTCTGACCTTGTAAACAACTCTGCACTTAGGATTTGTTTTTTTGAAAGCATATGTAAACCTGAATAGTCCGCCTGAATTCAGCGTGACTCAAATCTCTGCAGGATTTGGTCTGGCAAATTACACATGCAAATTATTCTACAAGAGGATATTTTGCAGATTGACTTAAACTTGAGGATGAGCCAATATAGTAACATTATTGCAGTAAGATATGTAAATTGCTTTGAATAAAGCCCATTTTCTAGTGACAAAATATTTTCCAGGAGAAATGAGATGACAAACACTCAAGCAGATACTGCAGAGAGCAGCATCTCCTGAGCAAAAGCTGCCTCTGAGGCTGGAAAGCAGCTCATTGTTTTCTTCCTACAATCTGACCTTGCTCCTTAATGAATAGCAAAGTTCCTGGCAGAGAAAGAATTAGAGCTGGAGTTTTTAGAGAAAGTACCTCTTAAAACATTTCTGTCAGTTTTGGGCAAGCACTGAATCCTCAATTACTTTCCCCAAATTTATCCAGAACAGGTATTAAGCTGGAAAATGGAGGAAATGAGGTTGTCTACAGAGATTTCTTGCCCTTCAGATTCAAAGAGGAAATTAGAGTAAAACAGTGCCAGAATAGTGGGGGTTTTTTCATATCCAAAGATACACAAAATATTTTTCTCCTTTTTTTTTTTTTATCTGAACAGGAAAAGATCCATGATTGCTGTGATTAATGTTTTGACACCACCTCATCCAATCAAGCATCCAGCTCAGCTGATCATTCCATTTGCACGTGGCTTCCCTGACACACAGGGATGGGCTGGTACCAGTGGGAGATCACGCTGGGGGTCAGCACTGCCTTGCTCTGAATTAACGATTATCAAACCTTGGGGACAGCACAATCCTGGGAAGAAAATCCCTGCAAACATCAGGTTCTTCTCTGGGCTCACACTTGCCTTTTTTTTTAGGGTTAGAACAGGAAACTCAGAGAAAACCTTAAATTTGGAAGTGAGCAAGTGACAACTTCACTGCACTCAAACTATTTTGTTTGAATTAGATGAGGATTTGATCACTCTCGGTTTTAAAACATTCCAAGAACATCCATATACCTGGAAACTTCAGCTGGATTTCAATCAGGGAAATTACCCAAATCAGAAGAAAAAAGGTATAAAAGTGACTTCCCTGATTTTAGATCTTTTGATGAAAAACCCAGGACGAGCTGGAGAGAGGGGATCCTGCTTCAGACCTAAGGGTTGTGCAGGGATGAGATCCCAAGGAATGGCTGAAAATGTTGCTCTTGAGAAGAAAGGGAGCACACAGGAAAAAACCAGTGGCACACAGCAAAGACAATTTCCCTGGATCTGCATTCTGTGTACACCCCTTCCTTTGCAAGAGGAGGTTTATTGTTCTGCCAGCTTGGCTTGCTGCTTGTTTCTTTTTATTTTGCCTCCACACTCGCTCACAGAGTTTCTTAGCTTTTTTTTGTTCATGATCATGAATTTCTTTTGGGAACAGGCTCTTTTCATCAAATATTGCTTTCAAGGCTACAAAACAGGAGTGAATTCCACATCAAAACCAGGGGAACATTTGGTGAGGCGCACTGTGAAAATCAGGCTGCTGGAAGAATTTAGAAAAAATGAGAAAGGCAGAGCTCAAGCACTGCTCTACTCTGGGGGTAACGCTGGATTTCCTGCTTCCACTTCTGCTGACAAGTTTAGATTTTTGGGGATTTTTCTCCCTGTTGGGAAACTGAGACTTGTCCAGCCTTAAGGACCACAGTGTATCCATCTCTGCCTCACACCCTTTGAATTCAGTGGCCAGGTCTAGAAAATCTGATGGAATGGAATCCTGGAACTGTTAAGGTTGGAAAATACCTTTAAGGTCATCGTGGTCAATACAGAACCACCCCCATGTTCACCATTAAAGGTGAGGATCTCAGGGAGCAGAATTCCTGCAGAACAGGAATGCAGGTGGACTGGATGGATGTGAAACAGCCCTTTCTTGGGGATGCCCCTGCTCCTGGGCAACCTTCAGCCAGAGCCAGCACCTTTTCGGGCACCAAAATCCAACCAGTCCATCTCAAGGGAGAAATCCCTGGAAATGTGCCTTCACCAGTGCTTTTGTAACTGCTGATTCGATTTTATTTCTTCCCTGCTTAAACCTTTGAGCTGAAAATCAGCTGCAGATCCTGAAACACCCAAAGGGAGAGGCCTCCCACCCTGCATGTGCTGCTCCTTCCAAAACCTTCCCTGTATCAAACAGAACTTTACTTTTGACTTTTTCACAGGGGCAAGTTAATCCCCTACTCAGCTTGAGGAGACTGGACTGGCTTTTTTTTTGCCCTCCTCCTCCAAGTTTCCATTCTTTTAATTTATTAGAACTCCTATCCTGCCATTAAGGACTCAACAAAAAAAAAATCAAATTATCCTCTACTGAAACAAGAGCTCTAAAACTGTTCCCTGAAGGCTGCATGACTGAGCAGGTTTAGCCTGCAGCCATTTATTTACGCAGATGCAGCGGGATGATCTCCAAGGATTCCGCCAGTCCCGGACAAGATTCCTTCTCCTCACGTGCATCAATCCCTCCTGCTAAAGCCGGACTAATTCACGAACAAGAATTAAATGATACTCACACAGCTGTTACTGTGACACCTGGGAGTATCTCAGGAGCAGCGTGGGCAGGAGGGCTGTGCTGCTTTCCTTGGGAAAGGAGCCTGAGGAGTTCCTGGCTGGGAATTTCACACACTCGGGTATCGAGGATGAGATGATGAGCACGGAACGGGCGGGAGCTGCCCAGATCTCAGATTGCTGCAACCGCTTCAGCCGAGAGTGCACTCGCGTTTAACAAGCCAGGAAAGCAGCAGGCAGAGGCTGGGTTTGATGCACAAGTGATTGTTATCACTGGAGAGACCATTAAATAAAATAAAATCAAAAGTACACAATGCTCCTGGAGCCCTGCTCATTACCGGCCAGGCAGGAAACGATGCCCTGAGTGCCGAGGGGAGAAACAGCCAGAAAAAATTCCAGGCAACTTTTTGTCCAAGCTCTGGAATATCACCTTCCAGCTGCAATTACAGGCATTTAGCTCTTGGGAAAGCTACAGGACTTTATCTATTGATTTCTGTAAGTTAAGGATGAAAGTTGCAATGATTTAAAGGATTAGAATTTTAAAGGTGTAAACTGTGTTTCTGCCTTCAGTTAATTAAAGGGTACATTAAACTCCAAAAAAAAAAAAAAAAGGCTAATTAATACATTACCAGGGCTTCATATTTAATTTCAGATACCAGAAAGCCATTTAAAAACACCCTTAAATGAGAAAACTTTTGACTGGGAATTGTTAAAGTTAGCAGCGAAAAAGAATCAGATACAGATTTACTGCTGCCCTGATGCTACAGGCAGCAGAGTGGCTTTAATGAGCGATGGTTCAGAGCCTCAAACAGCAAATCAGCTCTCAGTGCCCACATCTGCAGCACAGCCAGAGCAGGAAAAGCCTCCATAATCAGCGTGCTGGAGGCAGGACAGGGGCCACGAGACGTTCCAATAAAACCTGGCTGGACTGGCAGGGAGTGGTGGGAACACTCCAGCTGTCCCCTCTCTCTGTGGTGGCCACTGAGAAGCCAAGGCCATTTAGAACTGAAATTACAGATTTGCCAACAGCTGGGCTTATTCACTTTGGTAATGGGGATATTCACACACACCCATCACACCCCACTCGAGTTTGCCTTTTAAAATTGTGCTGCCCACGTGATTTTAATGGCTTTATCCCTCATTCATCTCTCATTTTGAGCAACTCATGGTAACATGGAAGTGCCAGACCTCCATTTCTTTTCCTCGATGAGGGTGAGGTTTGGACAGTTAAAACTATATTAGTGAGGAAGCTCTGAAATGCTGGAATTGTCTGCAGAAAAATCACACAGTGTTTACACCTGGCCTTCCACATAAAAGCAGAGAGAGAGTTGCTGCTGATGAAATGCTTACAGAGAAATAACATCCCTTGGTCGGATAGAAGCAGGCACCTGATTAAAAAATTCACAGCTCGTGTGACGATTAAATCAGCTTCAAAGTATTTAATTTAAAGGTTGCACACTTGGCCCTGCTGAGTCAGCTGCCAAGTGTCCAGCACAATCAGGTTCTTTCACCTCATTTCTTTCTGGGAGCTGAGCTATCGACCTTTGAAATCTATCTCAGCCAAAGTGAATGAGTCTCACAGAAAAGCTCCAAATTCTCACCTCCAAATTCCTGATCCTGGGATCTACAGCCCGTGATCACCTCCATCCTGCAGGGTTGGATGTGCCCATTGTCCTTCATCCTTCCCACCATGGGTAGGCTGGGAGCTGTCAGGTTTGGAGAGGAGCTTTTCTAAGGGATAGGAAGTGCCATGCAAAGTTCCAAAGCCATCAGAAAGCCTCCTGGAGGATGCAAGGACACTGATGAATGCACCAGTCAGCTGCTTTAATGCATCCAATTAAGCAGCTGCACAGACCCTGTCAAGAGTTTTCCAAAGGGACCGAGGGAAGCCTCTCATCTTATTACACAGAAATCACCTGGTGCAATCCCCAGATATAATTTTCCTCTCACACTCCCATGCATTTCACAAATTAAAATCCTTTTTCTTCGGTCAAACCCATTCAAAAGTCAGTAATCCAGACTCATGTTTTCAATTAACCTGTGAAGTCCGCTCCAGTGCCTGCTGAAAGAAGTTCTGACGTTCCCATCAGATCCAGGGGGTTCTGGAACATGCCTTTGCGAAGTGAGGAAGCGTTGAGATAGGATTAAGAGCCTTACCACTTCCTTGAAGCCTCAAATCAGCTGCTAAGCAATAAATCTTTGAGTTCTCTATTACCTTCATCCCATTTTAGCACAGATGGTAAAAGCTAGTGACCTTTATATTTTTTTGTCTTTCTGTGCTGCGAGCTGGAGTAATGAGAATATAATGAAGGTCTCTTTATTTTCCAGCAGCCTGGGAGGACACAGATTTTCCCAGCACTGCTCCGCTGCCTTTTCCCAAAAGTATTTCTCGGGGAGAGGAACAAAGTCAGACTCGTTCGTGCCATCAGTCTCCTCGAGGGCTCCGGTGCTCGGTGACCTAAACACACCTTTCAAATCCAGGTTTGCTGGAGAACCAAATGCAACTGTGCTTCTGCAAGTTCACTTTTCTCATCTTTATAATATTGCTCTACCAGGCAGATAATGTAGTTACAGGCAAAAAGCGTTCTGAACCTCTAAACAGAGTAAAAACATGTTTTGTTTGGGGTTTTTCTTCCTCCGTAATACCTTTTAGGGGAAATAAAATGTTCCAGATCTTTCCTAAAACCAGCTTCCACTTCAGTTAAAAAGCCCAAACTGCCTGCCCTGGTGGGATTCTTCCCAGCTGAGATGAACGCAGGTAGTGCAGTAAGTGCTGGGAAACTGGGCCAGGCTCTGGAAGCTAATTAATAGTGTTAATTACTACTTGGTTTTGTGCAAGCAATTCCATCCTGAGAAAAATTCAGGTGCAACACATCATTCACTGCTGAGATATTTCGATGTCACTCGAAACGACGACACCAAGGCTCAGCTGGGATTCGGTCTGAGCCCCTAGCAGAAGCAAAGAGGCTGTGAAACCAATCGTAGAACTGTCAGCTGAAATAAATCTGTACTTCCTGTTGGTCACATCCCTCACGGAGTCCCCAAAGGCAGGAGAAGGAAGGCAGTGTCTGCCTCAAGGTCAGGCTGAGGAGGATCTGTGGGGACGGATCCAGGAGTTACCTCCGCGGGCCTGCCCTTGTCTGCACGTGGATGCTGCTCTTGCTGTCACCTTCAGCGTTTTCCTGAGCTGTAGAACTGGGAGATCCATCTGTGTTTGCAGAGCATTTGTGGGGACAGTTTTCATATGTGCACAGTTTATATGTATTTATTTAAGACATTGATATAGTTATGTACGTGTGGAAATATGGCTTGGAGCAGACCTTGAGGAAGGGTTGTAGGATGAAAGGTTTATTGCCTGCCAGCCAAGGAGGAGAGTCATGGAATGGTTTGGTTGGAAAAAACTTTAAAACTCATCTTATCCCACCCCCTCCATGGGCAGGGACACCTCCCACTATCCCAGGCTGCTCCAAGGCCCATCCAGCCTGTCCTTGGACACTTCCAGTGATGGATAATCCACAATTTCTCTGGGCAAAAAAGCTGCTTTCCCCCTCAGAGACAGCCTCTGCTTCCACAGGGGGATGAAGAGATTTAAGGTCACACCGAGAGCAATTTAAATCCAAGAGAAAGTTTCTTTGCTATTTCTTTGCAAAGAAAAGAGGACTTCGGATCAGGTAAGGAGCTGTCTGCAAATCAGATGTGACACGGCCGACTCGTACAAATACAAGATGTTTAGCAAGTCAGCCAGAAATCCAACTTACATAATAAGGCTCCTAATCATCTTTTTTTAATGAAATTTTAATTATGCAAAAATTAGTGACTGGTCTAGAGGTTTCTGCATTACCATAAATGTCTCCCAAAAAAGCACATGCTCTAAGAAATACCTCATATTGCTGCAGAGCTGGAAAGTAGGACATGTTGATGGGATCCCAAAGCAATTTTTACTAAAAGCACCGTTTCTGAGGAATCTGGCTCCAACAAAAGACAGAATCCCTCGTGAGGCCACTTTCTAGTAAAATATTTACAAGAACACCCAAAAGGCAGCTCCTTCTTCGTGTGCTTATAAAAGTGGACCAAAAGTGGAACGAGTTCATCTATTTCTCTTTTAGGCACTTTTAAAACTCCAAGAGGAAACTTTCTACCAGGGTCCCTGCTGGGCTGGGAGGGGGCAGAAGGGGATCACACCTCTGCTCCTGGCTAGCATGGCTGGGAACAGGCAAAAAACGGCAATTCCTTGGAAAAATACACCTGTTTGGCCACTTTCTGTTTTCATAGCAGAATAATAAAGCCAGCAGCGCTGGGCCCAGTTCAGGTGTGATTTCTGACAGCTTTAGAGGCTGAAGTCAAGGGAGAATGCTGTGGGATTGCATTCTAGATTGAAAGTGTACGAAAAATGCTTTTCACTCCACGTCCTTTTTACTGCTGCTCAGCCTTCAAATATCCCATACAGAATTAACCCTGCATAGCAAAATCACCTTCAGTTCTAATTCATGTTGATGATTCAGATGATGGAGCAGGGAAATTCCATTTCCTCTTTGCCCACCTGATGGTTCAGTTCCTACCTGGGGGATGGGGAAAGCAAACTTGGGAAATCAAGACTTTGCTTAAAATCTAATTTCTGACAGGTTAACAGACAAATGGTTCAAATTGGAGGCAATTTAGGTGTTCTCTTTTAACATCAAATCTTATCTTCCATCATCCTCAAAAAAATTTGGTCTGAAACATCCTCTTGTTTTTTATTTTTATCTCATTTTGATGTGTCAAAGCATAACCCCCCTTGCATAAGTTACTTACAAGTGAAATAACTGTTTATCTCCAAAAATTAGGAGATTCCTCTTAAAAAAAAAAAGTTGCTTTTCTTCTTGTCTTCATCCTCATCAGCCTCTGTTCTTGTACTTGTTTTTTGCAACATCCTTCCTGTGAAAGACAAGCAAGACTTGCTTGAAAAAGAAAAGAAAATTTGCTGATTTTCTTCCAAAAAAAATACGGAGGAAATGTTTGCTTGAAGCTTGAATAATTTCTTGTAGTCTTCAAATAAAATCGGCAGACTCTCCTACAGATAAATACATCAGTTGTCATCCTTTCCCTGGAAGAAAAAACAGAGGAAGAGAGCACAACTCTCCCCTGAGACATCTGCAGAGCCACAGTATTTACTTCTACCAGTGAGGTTCTTAAAAGTGTTGTTTTTAGAAGTCAGGATAACTCCCAGACCACAGCTGCTTTTTATTTATATTTCATCTTTCTACCCAAGTACTGCTAAAGAGGGAAAAGTTGTTCCTAAGATATTCCAGCTTTCCACAAGACTTGTACAGAGAGTGGGGCTGGGACCTTCTCACTGGGACCCAGCACTGAAAAAAGAACATTTTCAGGAAAGAAAGTACCCAGGAGCAGTTTGGAAGCTTCTTGAGGCCCATCACTTGCTGTTTGTAATCCTGGACCTGGAGGATTGATAAGAAAAAGACCCCTCCTCCTAATTTTGTTTGGATGGAAGTGGGAAGTAGTTTTTGTTGAGCTGCCTGCTGGGCACTCGTTGGAGTCAAGGGATCCCTGGACTTCACTCAAAAGCTCAGGCCTGGAGTTTGAAGCTTTGCTCCATTTTTCCCTTTGCTGAAACCAAACCAAACAAACAACACCAAAAATCACAGCCACAAGTAAAACCTGACTGATTTGCCCTTGTCCTGTAGGGAACAAAAAGAAGTGGGCTGATTGCCTTGCACTGTGCCTGTGTTTTCCGTACTTTCACTTGCCTGATCTGTCAGGACATCCTGACCCCCTCGCTCAGCGACCACCACGGACCCAGCTCCAGCCTGAGCATCCCCCCTGCCCTCAGCCCCCTCCCAGGACTGCACAGCTTCGCTGGGAACACAGTTTGCTCCAGATTCCTCCTCAAACACCAAATGGGCTGAGCAATCCCGCACTGAGACAGCCTCTGCTGTGCACTCTCTGGAGTGACTGCTCCAGTCACTCCTTAAACACTGAGACTGGGACAAGCCTGCAAATCAATTCCCTCCACAGGAAATGCATCCTGCGAGTGGTTGCTGGAAGGATTCATTTCCCTGCACCCTGTAAAGTGAAAAAGAACTACAGCAGAAGAAAATCTTCTTTCAGAGCCGTACCTTTATTTCCTATTCATGAATACAGTGCTCCAAAGTAAATCTCACTTTGTAAACAGTTTTCTTTATAGGACTGAGAGCACCTGGCGAAACTGAATGTAGGTGGGGAGGGGGGAAACTATAAATCAACAGCCCAATGGGCAGATTTCTTTGAGCACAGTAAATAAATCTGCATGTTTCCAAATTGTTTTACAGATGTATGGTGCAGGTTCAAAGAATGGCCAGGAAAAACAACAGAGGATATATTTCACTTTCTCCAGACAGAAATCAGCTGAAACCCAAACTGTGCTGTCACATACATCCTGTGCAACCTCAGTGACTTTAGGACAATTCCTGGGCTGGAGGCTGCACACATTAGGATTCCATGTTTGTTGCCAGGCTGGGTTTGGACTGTTTAAATTCCCTGTCAGGATCGGTTATGGTCAAATCATTTCCCATAAAAAGATAAATGGGTCTGTAACGAGACTTAATGCTTTGTTGTTTGAAAAACTATTCCAACACACTATTAAAAACTCCAAGGACTCTAATTGAACTGGTTTTTTAGGAGGAGACAATTAAAGTTTGCTGCATAATTAATAAATCAAGGCCATTAATAACCCCTAAATGATCCCTAAATTTCATTTTATTCGTTATAGACAAATTGAGCCAACTCATTGTACGGGAAATACTTTAAAACACCTGTCCGTGAAATATCCCTTCTACCATCTAGAAAGAAAAGCCTCCTAACAGCTCCCTGAAATTGGTGTCACTCATTAAAATCATCTTCAGACATTGTGTGCCTTCCACAAGTCCTTTAGGCACAAGCACGGCGCTGTTTTAGTCACCACTTATCTCCAAGAGATACTCCCAGCTTTTATCAAGGAGCTCATGTTTGTAAATAGGCAGCACAAAGAGCTGCAGCTCATTTCCCCACTTTTGTACTGAGCTGCTTGGCGAATCCCAATCCCTTTGGAGGAGAATTTGCACGCTGGCACGGTTTTGTTTTAACGAGCTGAACGCTGCCATCCTTCAGGCTGCTGAGGAGAGTCGGATGGCGGGGATTAATCGCGGAGTTCCAGCGGAACCGCTCACTGAGTGATGATCAAACCCCACAGACAAGGCGGCAGATGGCGGCCAGGGGAGGCTTCTAGGCCCTTCTCCAGCGAGCACAGCACCAGCCCAGCCTCCTCTGCACAGCCCAGCCACGACATCCAGGAGCTGTCTCCACACGAGCAGCGAAGTGCTGCCTGATTACAGCTCCCGTAAACTGGCCTTGCTCCTTTGAGATCCCTTTAGAGATGGAGAATCCAAGGAGTGTTTGGACAGTGCTCTCAGGTACACAATGGGATGCTTGGGGTTGCACAGCCAGGGGTTGGACTTTGATGATCCCTGTAGGTGCATTCCAGCTCAGGATATTCATAGAACCATGGATGGGTTTGGGTTGGGAATTTAAAGATCATCCAGTGCCACCCAATGGGATGCTTGGGGTTGCACAGCCAGGGGTTGGACTTTGATGATCCCTGTAGGTGCATTCCAGCTCAGGATATTCATAGAACCATGGATGGGTTTGGGTTGGGGATTTAAAGATCATCCAGTGCCACCCCTGCCATGTCAGGGACACCTTCCACTATCCCAGGTGGCTCCAAGCCTCATCCAACCTGGCCTTGGACACTGCCAGGGATGGAGCAGCCTCCATGTGCCAGGGCCTCCCCACCCTCACAGGGAACAATTCCTTCCCAATATCCAATCTAAACCTACTTTGTCAGCGTGAAGCCATTCCCCCTTGTCCTGTTGCTCCAGGTCCTTGCAAATTGTCCTGTTCCATCTTTCCTTCAGGCACTGCAAGGCCACAAAGAGGACACCCCAGAGCCTTCTCCTCTCCAGGTGAACAATCCCAGCTCTCCCAGCCTTCCCTCCCAGCAGAGCTGCTCCATCCCTCTGATCCCCGTGGAGCCTCCTCTGGGCTCTCTCCAGCAGCTCCAGCTCCTCCCTGTGCTGGGCCCGGGGCTGGGGCAGCTCTGCAGGTGAGGTCTCACCTGAGCACAGAATTCCCTCCCTCACCTGCTGCCCACGCTGGTTTTAATTTTGATATTCTGGGATTCTACGGACTTCTATCACCCAAATGTTGTGTTCGTGACTTCTGGAGAGGTTCTGTGGGCCTGCAGGACCCGCAGCACTTGCAATCCCTCTGCACCAGCTCCCAGCAGCAGGGTGAAGAATAAACCCCTAAAAGCTCCATAAGCTTATTGTTCCTTTGACATATCAGTGACATTCACAGCACCATAAACCTTCCTCATCTGAAATATTTAGCTCCTTAGCAGCAGTCAAACAGACATGCATCCTGCCTGGCATATCCACACCGTAGATCACTAATTTATTTCTTACAGCCCTCCTGGGTGCTGTATGTGCTGAGACAACTGCATTCCCAGAAATGGGCATAAATATCTGTATTTATTTTCTCATCATACTGGCTGGGGAGTTGGGGAGAGAGAGCCAGAATAAGAATCATACAGAGAAAATGGCCTGACAAACACTCTTGGTACATTTCCTCCAGCGGAGAGCTCGACATTATTCCTCATCTGCTGTGCCACAGCTCGGAGTGGGCCCTAATTATGGATTTCCAACTGGCATTATGGTTATTATAGATTAGATGTTTGTCTGTAAAGACTGTCAAACCAATGAAATTTTCAGGTTTTGAGTAGCCTCCAGGGCAGGGCTCTGCAAGACTCGCTTTCCTGAGCCGTTAGTTTTATTTATAGTCTAGAACTAAACAAGGCAGGAATTAAGGGAATGCTCCTCGCTGAAGGTAATGGTATGGAAATGCTGATGTAGGTCTGTGACAGCAGACAGGAGCAATAGCCTTGAGGAAATATTGAAAGTGTGGAGCTGAGCAGAGCAAGCAGCACCTCAAGGCTGCTTTTTGTCACTCTGACAGGACAAAGTCGTAAATAATCCCCCCCACACTGTGCACTCAATTATCAGTAATTTAGTGAGAGCCAGGATATGATATGCACAGGAAGACACAGCAGTCACCTCAGGTTCTCAACAAAATCTCTGGGATGAGTTCCTTTCTCAACTGGTTTGGATTGCAGAGGCTTTGGGGGATTGAAGCACAGCTTAACACTGGCATTTTCCAGGCTGCTGTTCCAAACAGCTTTTCCACCACAGCTTCTAGGACTGAACAACACAAAGTTTAAATGGATCGGCCAATCTTGAGCCAAAACTACAGAAAAATAAATAAATTCTTATCATATACATGTGCTCTATGAAAGTTCCCCTTTTTAAGGCAAACGGAACTTACAGTCCCGCATGGGTCTAATGCTGGTCACTGAGGAAAAAGAGGGAGAGGAAATGTGATTTTTATAAAGATAAGATTATTAAAATATTGCTAAAAGTTTTCTAAGGAAGTGAGAAATGGCTCTTAAAGGCTTTGCTATCCTGTCCATCACCAGCAAATCCCACTGGGGTGCTATTTCCCACTGCCCTGTTGGGCCAGGAATAAGGGACAATTCCAAGGGCTTCAGTACTTCTTCCTTAAAGTCAGGACAGCAGCTTTGGCTGTGGCTCCTCTCAGTGCCCATGTAATTGCCAGGTCTATTAGGAGAAATTGAACTTGCACTCTTCAGGATCACAAAGCATCTGAATGAAAGGTTGAAATGTTCCACCTGCTGTCTGTGCTGCAAGGAGCTGCTGAGGAGACACCCCAGCTGAGCCAGGAGCTTACTGAGATACCCGAAACACCCGCATTCAAAGGGAAATCAGTGAGGAGGAAAGGTTACACAGAGCACTACGTTTGAAATAGTTTTAATTTTGTGTGTGTGCACATTGTACTTTCATGCACAACGTGCTACACTAAAATTTTGGTGGCTGCACAGCGATGGGCACCAACTGCCCCTTTCAGTCCCTGCGCTGTAAATCACACACATCCCACACACCTCGGGGGAAAAAATGCTGGTATTGGGAAAAAACCCCGTGTCTGTAGTGCACAAACTCAGCATTGGTGTACATTTGTCCTTGACACTCCAAATGCTCCAGGATCAGTGCTGGGAGGTGGAGGGGTCGGGAGTGGCCCTGAGGAGGAGGACTGGGGGTGCTGGTGGATGAAAACCTGGCCAAGACCTGGCCTGGGCTGAGCCCCAGCGTGGGCAGCAGGGGAGGGGGGATTGTGCCCCTGTGCTCAGGTGAGACCCCACCTGCAGAGCTGCCCCAGCCTGGGGGCACAGGCAGGACCTGGAGCTGCTGGAGAGAGCACAGAGGAGGCTCCAGGGGGTCACAGGGCTGGAGTCCCTCTGCTCTAGGGCCAGGCTGGGAGAGCTGGGGGTGCTCACCTGGAGAAGAGAAGGCTCCAGGGAGAGCTCAGAGCCCCTTGCAGGGCCTAAAGGGGCTCCAGGAGAGCTGGAGAGGGACTTTTTATCAGGGCTTGTGGCAGTAGGACAGGGGGCATTGGTTTTAAGCTAAATGAAGTTAGATTCAGGCTAAATATAAGGAAGGAGTTGTCCCTGTGAGGGTGGGGAGGCCCTGGCACAGGTGCCCAGAGCAGCTGTGGCTGCCCCTGGATCCCTGGCAGTGCCCAAGGCCAGGCTGGATGGGGCTGGGAGCTCCCTGGGAAAGGAGAAGGTGTCCCTGACATGGCAGGGGGTGGGAATGGGATGATCTTTAAGGATGATCCTGTGATTTGCTCCCACCTGGCCAGTCCCACCCTCAGCCCCAGCCAGCACAGGATGGATCCAGCCCTGTGTGACAACAGGGACAGATTCCCACTGGTCCATGGGGCAGCGAACACCCTGCTCCCTCTATAAGTGCAGCCTGTGGCAGCAAAATGCAGCACCCAGGGCACGACACTGATCCCGACCCCCCTTCCCCCTCTCCAGCCTGAACAGACAATTGCTTCCCATTATTCAGGTGGAAGGCTGTAATTACCCTCATAAAAGATGCACAAATAAACCAGTCACAAACCAATTAATCCAGTCACACCTTACAACTGCATGCGAGTGTTTTATCTGTGCTGCCTTAAACACGATTATTATTTCTAATAGGTCGGGCTGAATTCTGAACAGAGCTGCCATAAAAGTGCTGCCTGCTGGCAAATCAAAGGTAAAGCAGGGACTGCTGCAAACCCAGCATTGAACAGGACACCGGCAGGTTCTTATCAGATCATGGCTACAGGGACTCAAACAGATACAAAAATCATATAAATATCTCGTAACATCCATTACCAACAAAGTACAATGGCACCCTGACCTCAAAATACTCAAGTCTATGTCACTGGTACAGAAATCTTCCCACCTGAGGAGGTGTGGATGCACTCCCAGTCATCCATGCCCAGGAGGATGTCAGCACTTACACAGAATTCTGTGAAAGCCAAGGAATCTCCAGTGAAGCATTTTCAGTGATAAAATTGTTTCCACTCCTGTTTATCTATTGATTGGAAAGAGACAAACTGAACCAGACAGCAGAATTTATACCTCCCCGAGGAGTCACAATAGCAGGATTATGTAGGATACAGGTGGACATGGCACAGTCACAATCAGGGAAAACAGATGGCTGCCTTTTCACCAGTGGGAATTTAATGAGACTTTGCCTGATAGAAATAGGAAGCAGAAATAATCAGTAACAAAACTCTTATCTTTAATTTCACCATTTGCTTTTAGGGAGAAAAAAGGGTGAGTCAGTCAAGTGGTCCCAGCTGAAAAGTCATAGTGCTCAATAGCCTGGTAGGAAGAAAAATAACCTGATCTTCACCAAAACAGAGGCCTTCAGTCCTGTTCCATGTGCAGAATACAAACAGAATTTAGTCTCTCTACAACAATATTTTACAGAGTGCAACAGTGTTTTGGTGTCTGTAGATTGTCACTGACTTTCTACTCACCATGCCAAATAAAGCTTCACTTGAAGAGTCAAAAATATAAAGAAAAAAGAAATCAAGACAAGCATTTAGATGATGCAGTTTGACTGAGGTGAAGTTTAGACCCAGCTCTCTGTAATAATGTACATTATTCTTGGTTCACGGCAAACATCACGGATCCAGAGGTTCAGAGGGACTTTTGGCTACTTAAGAGCCATAATTCCTGTGCAGACACATGTGAGCAGCAGCAGTTTGTTCCCATCCCTGGGAGCAGCTGGGAGTTATTCCATAAACCCAGTAAATACCATAAATACACAATACAGAGCGCGGAGAGAGGCAGCGCACACCTCTGGCACTAAAGGCATTTCTCTCCCACCACAGGGCACTGCCAATACCTGGTGCTGAGCCTGGGTGTTTTCCTTCCTGAATTGCAATCCTAAAAGGCAAGGATATTTGTTCTGAGAGTTTGAAAACAGACAAGGACACAAAAGCAATTTATCCCTTTTTATTCCTGGTCTCCTAGTGAACAACTGCTGTGCAAGTCTTCCCCTTGGCCAGAGCAACATCTGCGTTCTTTAGATTCCGAGTTTACAAATATAATGTTTGGAAATTATGCCTCAATATTTTTCCCAATAATGGCAGAAAAACCTAGCAGAGAAGTGCTCTTTATCATTTCAGTGCTTTGATGATCCTGAACAATTTTAAAGTGCCCTTTCTCGTCTACTGCAAAGCAGAAAGAACAAAGCCTTAGGAAGTCAATATTGGGTCAATCCAGTGCAGTAAACACCTGAACGTGGACAGATCCATGGCTTGAAACGGGATTTATTGGGAACAACTGCTGCCTTAATTTGCAGGAGATCTGGAAAGGCATTTCTTCAAGGTGCTGCAGCTTTTAAAGCAATTTAGTGATGTGCAGCCAGACCTGAACCTTCCTGCACCGAGCTGCCAACCAGCCAAGGGACTTACTCAGCTTAGAGGAAAATAGGCTTTGATAGATTTTTATATCTTAAAAAAACCTGAAGCAAACAATACATTTCAGCAATCTACCTTTGCCTGCTTTTCCTTATAATATGTGTGGTACCTGTACCAGCACGTCACCGTTTTCATCCTCTTTAGTGCCAGGTTCTGGGAGGTGCCAGTGGATCCGTTCTTTCCAGCACCAGCTTTGTGGTGACAGTGAAATCAAACTGCTAATTAAGAAACCAAAAAATAAGAATTTAGCATAGGCAGAGCAGAAAAATGGTCTGTTACATTCAGAGTCAATAAAGCAAGGAAAAAATAAAGCAAAAAATATTATTTAAGCAAAGAAAAATCAGGTGGCAGAAATCAGTAGCTACTGATCACACCCCTCTCACTATGGATTTTTTACGTGTGTAACAGTTTTCCCTGCACTCATCCAACATCAAGCTAAAACCCAATAAAAATAAAGTCTGTACCTTGCTCTGCACCAATATTTGCTTTTCCTAGGCTGGTTTTTTGCTAATTTACAGTCTAGCTCCTGCAGATTAAAAGAGCTTTTGAAAAGATGCAGTTTGGGGAAACACTGGTAGCACATCTCATTTAAATGCAGTCTAATTCATGCAGTGATAATTTATATTGACAGCACTTTGAGATAGGAAGGGTTTGCCGTTATAAGCTGGAGTGCATTTCACCTGCTGGAATTCCAACATATGCATATTTCATGGCATGGATCGATTTCAAAGGTGCTGCATGTGTTTGTTTTATGTCTGAGAGGTTCAGGGAGGCTCCATCTTCAAGTTTTATTTACAGGACAGGAAAACTGAGATAAGGAATTCCCTTGCTGCGCCAGCCCTGCTGGATTCACTCAACCTCAGCTTCAGGACAGAAATGTAAAACTCTGACTGTTCTTAAAATTTGGACTTCTAGATTATTCTTTGAAGAGCATCACCACTGTGCCTGATTTTTCATTATTATTTAAAGTGGGGCTGCGGTTTTGTAATGCTGCTTTTTAAAAGTGGAAATGGAAGGCAGGTACAATGCTCAGGAGACCTGATGAGACCTAATGTTCCCAGGCAGAACTTTTGTATTTAGACAAGTCCTAATGGAGTGCTGAGAGAGGCCTCTTTTCCAGGAAATGCATATTATTATTACCATTTATTAGGGCTTCTCTGAAATAACCTTCTTCTGAGAGCTCTTCTAATTAGACAAAGCCAAGAGCTTAATTCACATTAACCTCGGCTCCAGCATCCTGGATAATGGGGAGAGGCAGAAGGACACGGGCTGGATCTTTGTACAACACAGCCACGAGAACAGAACATTTCAAAAGGGTTTTCATTAGAGGGAGGAGTTTCTGCCTGTGAGGTACCTCCAGAACTGGAAATGCATTTCAAACCTGTTAATTGTTGTTACCTTTTAACTCCAGCACCAGGGGAGGCACCAGCAGGGTGTGAGCAGCACCAACGCAGATCCCACTCCAAAACCATCTTGCAGGGACAAGTGGCTGAACCAGTTGATGCTAGGTCTCTCTAACTGAGGATTCTCCACCTAAATTTCCTGCTGAGGTTTCCAAGAGTCTCAAACCACGCAGGGTGTTGTAGGGACTGCCAAAAATGGCAGCAAAACCCACGGAGGTCAGATCCTTGTAAGGTTTCTGACACAGCCTCCCTCATTTAGCAAGGAAATAATTGAGTTAAAATCAGCAGGATTTCTCCCATATGTTGCCCAGTCCTTGAAACAAGGATTACAGGTCATGGTTTTTGTGAGTGACTTGGGGTTTGGGTGAGGGATAAAATCAAACTCCATTTTCCCAACAGCATAACAGAGTCAGGATTTTCCCGAGCAGGGCAGGGGAAAACAACGCCCTGTTGTTTGGCCATCTTGTATCAGCGTGGATGAAATTGTGAGACAGGAGAACACCTTGAAAGGCTAAAGGAGCAGGATGGGCTTCCCCACACCTTTGCAGCTCCGCTGGTGCTCCGGGGAAGAGCCTGGTCCCGCTGGCACTGAGGTGCCGACCCTCAGCATCCCCATGACAACAGCAGCACTGGGATTCCCTGCCCACTGCCGGGAGCAGTAGCTCTGTGTCTGAGCTAATTGCCTGGGGGACAGCAGGACTGCTGAAACAGAGACTCTGCCTCTATGCATCTTCATTAAAATCATCCCATACGTTTGTGCTCTGAAGCTGGGAAAGGCTGAAACCTGAAATGCAGATCACGGAGCACTTGGCATTGATTTTTATTTTTTCCCCACCTTTTTCAATTAGTTGAAAAGATTTCTGATCCCACAGCATTGGAGCTTCCGAGGGGGCAGCTGGGTCACTCCTTTGGAACAGCAGCAGGGGCAAAGCAGGGCAGGATCACAAATAGAGGCCCTGGAAAATGGAATTTAAGGAGGGGGAGAAGACAGCAGCTGAATTGAGAATTCATTGGTAAGATCACAGTTAAAAGTTAGGAGAAGTTTCATTTAAAATCCACCGTCACTGTTTTTTTCCTGTGTTGGGCTCAAGGACAACAAACTCCTCCTGTTGTTTGCTGCAAGCTCCCATCAGAGAGCTGTGCTTGCCCAAAGCCAAGGAAGCACCATCAGAACGTGTCATTTCTGCCTGCACCATCACAGCTCTGGTCCTGTGTTTATAAATTCAAACTGTCAGGCACTTGGTACTCAACAGCATCCCTGGAAGTGTCCAAATCCAGGCTGGATGGGGCTGGAGCCAAGCTGGTCCATGGGAGGTGTCCCTGCCCATGAGACAGGGAGCTTTAACATCTCTTCCAACCTAAACCTTCTGTGATTACCTTCCAAATTCCTGTCACAAAAGTTTCTCACTGTTTCTTGGGACTAAAAACCCAGTTTATATGTTGTATTTCTTCACAGTGCCAGGCAAACCTGAGAATTTATCCTGAGGCTTGCAGCCAGCACATACAAAAAAACTGCAGAAACCTCCCAGCACAAACCAACGTTTGCTCTTATCATTTAAAGCCGTAAATATAATACTGATCTATTCTAGCAAAACCTGGTCAAAACCGTCAGAGATCTGTTCTTGTATCCTTGTGAAAATTCATTGAAGTGAGGCAGCATGATGCTGCCCTTTAGAAATTCTTATTTAATTACTGAAGCCCATTTGAGAAGCGATACACTTCATACTTCCCCAATTACAAAGTCTGCTTCTGCCCTTAAAAACAGTCTCAAGCAGAGCCAAAACTAAGCTCTGATTATAATCAAATTTCCTTTCTACATGAATGTTGGTATTTTCTTACGCATTCTGAGCTCTCTGCTGATTATTGTAGGATACTGAGAGGGTGCTCAGAAAGGAAAGAAAGGAAAAAAAAGAAAAAATATTGTTTGAAATACTAAGGAATAATGCATTTTTGCAAAAATATGCTGGAAAAGTTATGGGGGAAAAAAGTTATTTAAAAAAAATCATAGGAGCTGTCATGATATTATCATTAATTTCAGAAGGTTTAATGCATATGTTTATATATAATTTTTTATGAACAACTAGCAGAATCAAGAGCATTGAAAAGTACAATTGCACAAACATGAAAGGATTTTTTTTTTAAATTATAAAATAATAAAAAATATATTCCAAGGCAAAGTACAGCAAGAGCAACTTGCCAGTCAAGGATAAGAGGAAAACCAGGGGAAAATGTTGGTTCTTTGGAGAAAGATTTCAGCAATACTGAGGACAGAATATTCAATACATTATTTAATTAGTCTTATTAAAGATGTCAAGCAGGCAGTTAACACCAAGGACAGGAGGGTAGGAGCTGTCCCTGAACTGGGCTGGATCATAATGGGAGAAGACGGATGTTTGCAGAGTCTGAGCAGTGAACCTCAAACCCCGACCAGCTCTCACTCAGGTGTCATGGAAGAAAGCCCAGGAGCAGGAAATTGGACAAGGCAATTGTTCTCCCTGTCTGCCAGCAAAGGGAGGACAGAAGAGCATGACAGCGTTGTTTCCATCCAGAAAAAAAATAATCAGGAATAACATA
The DNA here is from genome assembly GCA_013400235.1 of Oriolus oriolus. Taxonomy (NCBI): domain Eukaryota; kingdom Metazoa; phylum Chordata; class Aves; order Passeriformes; family Corvidae; genus Oriolus; species Oriolus oriolus. Next base: position 325,047 of record VXBT01006613.1, read on the forward strand.
ATGATATTACCGGGCTGCCAGCAAAGGGGACGGGAGGTGAGCAGCGGCCAGGACACCCTCATCAAGAACAAAGCTCATCCCAGCTCTTTCCACAGCCACAGGCCAGAGCAGCACAGGGAATTCCACATTTCTGAGCTCTAGACAGGCGTTCTGCTCATTTTTTTGGCCCATTTGGCTCATTTTCTTGTCGAGATTAAACTCTGTCAGGAGAGGAGCAGAGCAGGGGCGTGGTCGGGGTTTCCCCCCAAGGGGAGGGGGTGCTCAGCATCCTCGTGTCAGGCAGGTCCCTTCGGTGGCTCCCGGTGCCACCTGGGTGATGGAAAGGATCTGGTGATGTGGATTTGGGAGGCACCACCTGCCAGCAGAGACAAAATTAGAGATCAGGATTATTTTAAATGTCACACTGCAAGAAGGGAATCACCCACTGCCCATGACCATGGAAAGACAGGCGAACTTTGGGGGCCTCAAACTGCAGGAAGGAAAAATCTAATTAGACCTTTTTAAAACCTTTTTTTTTTCTTTTCTTTTTCAGAAAGTAAGTCTAGAAGAAATTATTTGAGGAATTAATAAATACTCCATTACCTGAAGTTTTTGATACGTTAGAACAACTTTTAATGGCCCAGAGCTGCCTCCTGAGAGCCACTTGTCCCCTGTGGCCAACATCCAGCATCCAGGGGCTGAGGAGAAACTCACCCAAGGTAATTTGAACAAGCGGTGTGGGAGGGAAGTTCGTATCTAGCAATGAAGAAATGGGGGGAAATAAGTAAAAAAGATAAACAGTAAGAACTGACATTGAGAAGTGTAAGTCCTGTTGCTGGTGATGCCATGCTTGTCAGGTAAAAGGTACAAAACCCAGGAAAAGTGGGTGTACCCCAATACAAAAGTCAGAAAGGTGGAGAAGTTTATTCAGGAATGGACAGTTATGGTCACAGCCCCAGACAGCAGCTACAAACTGAAGTTTCATTATTGCTCTGGCGAGATTTGGTTACCAACGCGGTAAAATTCAAGGTTTACTTGCCCCAACAAGCATTTCATGGCAAAGTTCCCAGGCTGGTCACTCCCGTGAAGGTTGTCCTATCCCAGCTCACACTCAGAGCACTGAGGGCAGCCTTGATTTGAGCACTGAACTCCAAACTTTGCTCCCCAGCTTGTGCAAACACCAGTTTCTGCCTGGCAGGTTATACGAGGCTTTCCCCCCCCACTTTTAAGCAATTCCAAAGAGGTGCTTTTAGTAACACATTTATTGGTAATTGCCACCCGTTTTCAGTGTCCAGCTGCGCAGTTAAATCTTGCCTTTTAAACCTTGCAGGGAGTGCCCCAAGTGAAAAACTCCAATGTTGCAGGACCTGCCTGTGGAAACGGAGCGACATCACCCAGCTTTGGCTGACCTCTGAGCGTGGTGGCATTCCCAGATACGAACTTTGATAAAACCCAACTCTGTGTCCGTCAATGGGTGGTGTTGAACACGCCCAACTCAATAGATGGACAACAGACACTGCTCAGTTCAAGAAAATTGGCATCTAAAATTGGAATACTAAATAGCCCAGGGGAAAATAAAACACAGGACAGGGAATATCAAAGACCAGTGGACCAATGAGGGTGAAAAATGCACATTTGGAGCCCGGAAAACACAAGTTTTACAGGTACCTGCCCTAGATGTATTTATCATCTTCACAGCCATGGTTCCAGATACTAAAAAGCAAAAATAGCTTTAGTAATAAAAAACACAGGCCACAGGGCAAGAAAATAGGTTTAAATCTAGATACTAAGAACTCTAAACCTCTGAGGGAAATAAATCTGTAATCTAAATCACATCCATTTATAGATGGGAGACAGATTTGCTCTATAGAAGGAGCTGATTCATCTAAATAAACTACCAGGCTTGTATTTACAGCTCTACTGAGATGACTCTGTTCTCCTTCACGTGGGTATTACTTTATTACCAGCTTTCTTGGAGCAATATTTCATTTCAGAAAAATGAACTAAAAGTCCAGCATTTCATGTCAAGCCCAGGATGCTCATTCCAGCCAGGATTAGCTGTGGTATTTGAGCACCTCTTCCCAAACCACCATGCAGCAACATCTTATCTTGTTCATCTGTGAATCACGGGGTCATGGAAAGGTTTGGGTTGGAAGGGGCCTTAAAGCCCATCCAGTGCCACCCCTGCCATGGGCAGGGACACCTCCCACTGTCCCAGTATCCTGTCCAACCTGGCCTTGGGCACTGCCAGGGATCCAGGGGCAGCTACAGCTGCTCTGGGCACCCTGTGCCAGGGCCTGCCCACCCTCCCAGGGAGCAATTCCTTCCCAATATCCCATCCATCCCTGCCCTCTGGCACTGGGAAGCCATTCCCTGTGTCCTGTCCCTCCAGCCCTTGTCCCCAGTCCCTCTCCAGCTCTCCTGGAGCCCCTTTAGGCCCTGCAAGGGGCTCTGAGCTCTCCCTGGAGCCTTCTCCTCTCCAAGTGAGCACCCCCAGCTCTCCCAGCATGGCCCCGGAGCAGAGGGGCTCCAGCCCTGTGATCCCCATTAATGAAACAACAACGTAGCTCCTCATCATCAGAGCCTAAAGTAATCTTTTCTTAATGTTTTAAGAGACCTAGGGAAGAAACATTTGTTTCTCTGGCCTGAAAGCCCTCTGTGCGGAGGGGGCGGGTTCCCAGCCGTGCCCTCAGCCAGGTGGGCCCGGATGCTTCCCCCCCGCTTCCATCCGACCGCGGCGCCGCTGCCGTGCTGCGAACAGCCCTTTGCACCGAAACCGTGACAAAGCCGCGGTGCCCCGTCCCACAAGGCCAGGTTTGCATCCCAGGGAGCGGGCAGGAGCGGGGATTGGGGCCGAGCTGGAGCGGCCTGGTGCGAGCCGTGCTCCCTGAGCAGCTCCTCATTGGGATGCGCAGCATGGCTCAGCCCGGCAGGACAGAGAGCGGCTGCCCTGCATACCGAGAGCGAGCCCAGCCCCTCAGCCCGGCACAGCAGCGCTGCCACAGGGCCAGGACACATCCCATATTCCAGGGACATCCCCAGGGACACGGGGAGCTGGAAGGAAAGGGAGGTTTTCTGACCGGGTTCGTGTGCGCTCGGCGGCCCCGTGAAGGCTGGGGCTCCTCAGGGGTGACCCGAACGCCCCACATCAGCGGGGTTATTTCTGCTGGGGCTGCTCCACTCAAGCACAGGGCACAGGAACATTCGGTATCGCTCTGAAACGCCGAACCTTCCTCAGAACTAAACCCTGCTCAGGCAGGAAAGGCTGGAGGACTTGAGCTGCAGTGCCAATTGCCATAGAACAGAGGGGAAGCGAAGTACCCACATTCCTCTCCAGGGAGTGCCATAGAACATCACAACTCGGCTACAGAGAAGCTGTGGCTGCCCCTGGATCCCTGGAAGTGCCCAAGGCCAGGTTGGACGGGGCTTGGAGCAGCCTGGGATAGTGGAAGAAGTGCCCTGCCCACTGCAGGGGGTAGCACTGGATGGGCTTTAAAGTCCCTGTGAACCCAATCCTTTCTGTGATTTATGATTATGAGATAATTTCCCATTAAAGTAAGGTCTTATTTCTTTTCACCCCTCTGACCTCTCTGAAATCTTTTCCAGTGACACACTTTCAAACCTTTTTTTTCCAGGGAAATGCAGAAAGATCAGTTTGCCTTTCTCCCTTTTCTGCTTCGAGACCAAGTTGCCCAGCATCCAACCACAGCTTTACCTCTGACCCTCCTGCAGGTTTCTTGCTCCATTTGCAGTCACACCAGTTCATTATTAGGGGAGATAAAGGGGCACCTCTGAGCTTCATTAGGATAGAGAGAAGAATGGGATTTCAGATCTCTGGGAAGAAACCAGCAATCTTTTGGGTGCACAGCTGATGCTGAATGCCCCTGATCCTCAACACCTGTGAACATAACAAAGAAATCACCAATTATCTCCAGGTTTTGCCTCAGAATGGGATTCAGGAACAAATAGCTCACACAGCAGAAGGTCTGCCTTGCTTATTATTTTCCTCATTTGCAACTAAACACATTTTGGTTGGCTTTATAAAGAGTTGTTATTTGTTTTGTGTCAACAGCCAGGGTCCTGCTGCACTATTATTCATTGCATAAACACACATTTATTCCAGCAGTATCCTGCTCCTACTCCAGCACATTTTATTCTGTGGCTTTCACGTTCCTTTACAAAAGAAGTAGGGAGCTGCAGAGAGGTTTGTAGCTTGCAGTACTTGTGCTTGTGTATCTCAGCTCATCAATCACACTCATTTCCTTCCCCACAGTTTGTTGCTTTCTCATTTGATGTGGCTGCATTAAAACCTGTTTGTTTTATAATCAGGTGAATGAGAGGCAGCAAAGCCATTCTGTCTGAAGTCTCTGGCTCATACACTCAGAAGGAAATCAGAATTATCAGAGAGAAGCTGGAACATCAGCACTGGCAGACCTACATTCTGCAAGGGTCTCCAAAGACCCGGGAATACCAGGCAGGAGCTGTGCAGCCACTGAGGCCCATTAGGAAGCGATCCAGTAAAACCCCACTGTGGAATCACCCAGGGACTGATGCAGGAGGCTGAGATGGGAATATCATGGTCTGTCGTGCACATAAATGAGCAGGCAGGCTCTGAACCAATATTTACTGGGTGTGTTGGGAAGAGCTCTCAATGAGCTGAGGGCAGGGACTGCCGTGGATCAGAGGAAATGTCCCGCTCTGCAGGGGCTGGGGTCGGATCTCCGCAGCATTCCTGGAGCACAGGGCTGGCAGGGATCAGTAACTGACTGCAGACAAGGAATAAACCTGTAATCAAAGAAATCTAACAGGGTTTGCCATGCACCTTTCCTGGATCACGTTCTGCCGTCCAGAAGAGACAGAGATTTTACCTCATGAAATATCCCATTTCTCAGGAAATGAGTGGATGACATCTTTCATCTCTTATATAAATGTAACCATTTGTTACAGTGGTAATAATGTATAATGTTTTTTTCTTTTAATTCCACCTTCAATTATGTTTAATTTCACCAGGTCTGTTTTCCAAACTCCATCTTCTCTTTTCTTCAAGCTGATTTATCAGGTGAAATCACAGCCACCCTCTAACTGATGCAGTAATTCACTCTGATGGGTGACACACACACAGGTGAAAAAATATTGGCACAATACACAATCACAGCCACCTTAATAAATCATGGCAAATTAGCAGGGAGAACTCATTTTCAAGCTTTTAGCATAACAATTAAGACGAGCTGAGAGTGGAAAGCAGGAGCTCAGGGCCAGGCTGGAGGGAGCTCTGAACAGCCTGGTCTAGGAAGGTGTCCCTGCCCATGGGAGGGGGTGAAATGAGATAGTGTTTAGGTCCTTTCCAACCCAAACCATTCTGTGATTCTGTGAAGCTCCTTGGGCGATCCTGAAACACGATTCTTGTAAACAAGGCTCTCTCCACACCAGCACAAGTACATTAATATGACTGCTGCACTTGAAATAAAGGCATTCGAGGAAGAACTGTATGCAACTATAAAGCAATTCAAGAAATTGATCCACACAGAAGCAGGCACATAATTTAAAAAGATATTAAACTTCATCTGCGGGCTGGTAGCAAGGCCATTAAGGACGCTCCCCACGATGAACTGCATTTAGTGGGAATCAGTCCTGGAGATGCTGGATCCTGTGAGTTCCCCTGTGCTCGTGCCACAGTGCCAGGCTGCTCACATGCTGAAGTGTGTTCCTGGAGACCTGCCAGGAGGTTCTGCATGTGCTGGGTGACTCTGCAGAGAGCGAGGACATGAACCTGACAGTGCACTGGGTAATGGGTGCTCGGTCCTGGGAGGAGTCCAGGGGCACCAACACTCACAGGCTCCAAGGTGTGGGGGCTCCTCTGTTCCAGAATGGACCCAGAAGGAACCCAGTGAGGGCAAACACTGCCCTGCCACACAGGACACAGCTTCTGGAGCTGGGATAGAGAGTGAATGTCTGGGAACCACCACTTCAAATCATTCATGGTTAATGCCGTTCCCCCTTCATGGTAAATACAGCTCTGAAGGGATTTCTCCTCGATGACCTCCATTTTGTCCATGCTACTGCATGAGTTACACCTCCCCCAGCACAGCAATCCTGGCACCAATGTTTACAAACACACTTCTTGTTCTCCCACAAACGCACAGTTGTTCTATGGATGATCACGACAGGTTTAAAATGCACAACTTTCCACTTAAAACCCAAGTGCCTTTGTAATTTTTGCTCTGCAGCCCGTACAGAAAGACAAATAAGGAAGGGTTGAAGCCTGATTGTGGCTCGAGGACTCGAATCTGGAAGACTGTAAGAGGCATTTATGAGAAGTGGTGTTTCATGAGCTTGGTAATTTGCAGTTTGTTACAAAGACAAATTCGTTTCTGACTAAATTGTATTGTAAGTCGGGCTCCTCAGGGAACGTCTGACTAAAAGGTGATGTTAAAGTAATTTCCATAACATCAAACTATGAGACAAATTATAAACTTCATAGAGGAGAAAAGTGGGGGAAAGGAGCAGGAGCTGAGATGGAACGAATTTCTTCATGGTAGTGCTCAGAACGGCGAGAACTCAGATCATGCTCTGCAAACTGCCCTGCTAAAGCTGCTTGAAAACAAGCACAGCCTTGGACTTTCAGCTGTTTGACAGCAACTGACTTCATCCTTTGAAATAATTTTTCAAACCGTCCAGATACCCTGCAAAGCCTTCCCCAAGGAGGAGACTCCTGGCAGGGACACAGCAGCTCAGCCACTTCGGGAACTTCCCCGCACGGGGATCTGGCCCCCAAAGCTTTCCCATCACAAACAAGGCAAAAAGCAAATCTCACGTGCTCAGTAGAGGATTGAATCTGCAAGGGCTCCAGCAGCCAGAACTGCTCCTGAGCAATGGGATGTTCTGAGGGGAAAGAGCCTTTGATCCGGTGCAGCATTCCTCCCGAGGAGAGCCAGCGGTCATCCCGACAAGGAGCCCACAGCAGAGAGCACAGCTCAGGCCTGCCACAGAAACACCTGGCTTGGAATCCCACAATGGTTTGGGTTGGAAGGGACCTTAAAGCCCATCCAGTGCCACCCCTGCCATGGGCAGGGACACCTTCCACTGTCCCAGGGTGCTCCAAGCCCTCTCCAGCCTTGGACACTTCCAGGGATCCAGGGGCAGCTACAGCTGCTCTGGGCACCCTGTGCCAGGGCCTGCCCACCCTCCCAGGGAACAATTCCTGCCCAATATCCCATCCAGCCCTGCCCTCTGGCAGTGGGAAGCCATTCCCTGTGTCCTGTCCCTCCAGCCCTTGTCCCCAGTCCCTCTCCAGCTCTCCTGGAGCCCCTTTAGGCCCTGGAGGGGGCTCTGAGCTCTCCCTGGAGCCTTCTCCTCTCCAGGTGAGCACCCCCAGCTCTCCCAGCCTGGCTCCAGAGCAGAGGGGCTGCAGCCCTTGGAGCATCTCTGTGGCCTCCTCTGGACTCGTTGCAGCAGCTCCACATCCCTCTGGTGTCTGGGGACCCCGGGCTGGAGGCAGCAGCACAGGTGGGGTCTCACCTGAGCAGAGTAGAGGAGCAGAATCCCCTTCCTCACGTGCTGCCCATGCTGCTTTGGCCTTGAAGAGGAAAACCAGAAGTTGTCAACCTTGAAATTTCCAATCAGGGCGTTTATCAAGGCAGTTGCACCAACTGCAGCAGAGATCCCATCTCATTAACAGTCCTCACCCGGCAGGTCTTTGCATTTTCATATTTCAGTATCGCTGCTGTGGTTGTTTTCCTTAATGAGACAAAGGGGGTTTCTTACAGGAGACTGAGAGAGCTCCCTGTGTCCAGCTTGGGTGTGACAGACAGACAAGGGGGTGACAAAGCGTGGGAGTCATTGAAGGCAGCCAACACAAATGGAAAAAACCCTGTTTAGTGTAGCACAATGATTACAAATGTGAGGAATGGTGTGCAGGAAGGAGGAGGGCATTTATCCTGAATATTACAGCGAGACTGAATGCATGTGCTGTGTGCCAAGGGAACGGCCTAAATGACATGAGAGAGTTCCTTTTCCTCCTGTAGTTTCCATCACCTCATGATTCAGTGATAAATTCCCTTCCTACCTCTGCATTTCATTCAGGTCATGCACAGATACAGCACCAGAACAAACCTCCAGTGCCACTGAAGCCTCTGATGCTGTGAGCAACAAAATACAAAGTCTTCCCCAGCAGTTAATAATCTCTCACTTTGCTCAAACTCCAGCTGGATATTTTCTTGCTGTTTGGTAATTTCTATTTTCTTCTCACAGTTCCCACTGGACAGCTGCACCACTGACAAGCTGCTCTAATAAGAATTGCATACCTAAATTATTCAGGGCCAATTTATATTTATGTATATAACTGTGTCAGGACTGGACTTTTACCTGACTGCATTTTCCCCACACCCTTCATTACCTGAAAATATAAATTAATGCCATCACAACCTCCCTCAGCCTAGGAAAGACTTACCAAAAAACCTTTATGTCTACAAATAATACAAGGAAAAAGGGCAAGAAAATAACTGCAGTTTGTCTTCTGCTGCTCAGAAGGCTGAAATTGCATTTACCAAGGAGCCAAACCAGCTTCACGGGGAGTTGCAGCCATACCATCAGTCCTTAAAGACCTCCAAATTATCTAGATTATTATCATATTTAAAATAACCCACCTATTGTTTGTAATTATCAGCACAAAGTAAACCAAATCAAAATAATAATTATTTTCAGATTTTAAATAGAGAGAGAGAGAGAGAGCTCTGAAGTTGGCACAAAGGTGTTCAGACACAGAAGACCGGTCCTGATCTCGCTGTAAGCATCATGTGCCAACATTTAATAATGGTGCAATAAGGTCAGTATTGGAAAAAAAATCAGGAGGCACATAAATATTTGGAATTTTAGACAGAATTGACAGTTCTGGTGCTTTTCCTGACTTCCAGGGATGAGTTTATTCCAATGCAAGAGATGAAGCAGATATGCCACTGCTCACTGTAATCTGCAGCTGTGGTGACAAGAGGGAATTTCATGCATTCTATTTAGCTCAGACAAGGGAATTCCAACACCTTTCAGTTCCCTGGGGAATACACCGTGGTTATTGCCTCATCTGTGGGACAGTCACTCCAAAAGGTGTAAATTAATTCCAGTTCTAACAAAAGGGGCTGGGGTTTGTTTTGAGCTTTGGACACAAACTCAGCTCAGCCAGTCCCTGGAACAGCTGTGGTTGTAACGAGGTTTGGCTCCTCGCTCCATCCTGACCTGGTGAAACTGGCTGGGAACTTTATCTTTTTAGGAATATCCTGAGGATTATCCTTCTGCACACACCTGACCTCAATTTCTTCAGTTATTCTTTACCAGCAATTTTTGTGTGTACTTATTTTGGGCAGGGGACAAGGGGGGCAGTGGGGAACGAAGTCAGGAACACAATCCCAGCTCTTCAGGACAAATTCCTGGCTATCCTCATGAACGCTGACTCATTTTTCTTCTTAATAAAAATGAGAAAAAAGTGAAATTCAGCTTCATAATATACTTGTCTAGAAAAATCACAGCTAATTCTTGTGTCAATTCCATGAATATTTTCTTATTGCTGTTTCTGCCAGTCTGTATTTTACATTATCATGTTGGTTTAGACTGCAAATGATATATTTGAGAAATAACTTCTTTCACTCATAAGACTGAGGATCTCTGCTTTATGAAATGTTAAATAAAGCCTGACTTTTTAAGGTGCTGAGCAACCCATGCTTTTGCAGGGGAACAGTAGGAGCAACTCAGAGTCAGAAGGAAACAGATCAAAATCACTTTTCTCATCACAACGTATAAAAAAATCTTCAAGCTGAATCAGGAGTTTTCTTCTACTAGAGATGTTTTAATTCAGATTTAAAGAAATAAAAATCAGCACTGTAAATTCTAATTTTTTTTTTAAAAAGGACAAAACTTTCTTTTGCAAATGTTGAGTTGAGTAATCTTGATTTTTTTATAATTTTCTCCCCGTATACACACTTCTGTTTTTCTAGTTAAGTACAAGCTTTGATCCACTTTTAGAGCCTGTTTCAATCAGTCCAAAGTGGCATTTTTTATTCCAAAAGAATTCTGTGCTGAAGCAGCTCCCTTAGCTCTGCCCCAGGGTGGAGGTCCAATTGATCCCTACATGATATCAGCACTCCCCCAGCTCACAGCCCCCTTCCAAGCAATTTACAATTTACAGGACCTCTGCAGAGGGATGAAGGGAATTGCTGCTGTCTCACAGCACCGTGCACACACACAAAATGGGTTTATTTTACCCAGGTGCTTAAGCATTTGCTCCACTCGGCCCCCCAGCCTTGGCTCCAGCAGCCAAACCTGGCAGTCAGGGAGTGAGAAAAGCCCAGACATCCCCCCTGCCACACACACACACCCCTAAAATAAATCAGCAATCCATTACAGCATTCAAAGAAGGAAGAAGCAGATTCCTGGTCCCAGCCAGTGCCCAGCCAAGGCATGTGATGGGTACAGTGAAGACATTTGCAGTGGCTCAGCAGCCCTTAAAGCTCTTCCCTTAGGTACAGATAAGCCCCAGGTATTTATAGCCTTGATCTCATTTCCTGTCCCGACTTAGTTACACAATGTATTGCAGGGACTCACATTCCACCTTAAGGCCATTTGGGTTCTTTTTCCCTGTCAGGTGTCCAGCAGGACACAGAATTCTGCCTGGAAAAGGAGGATCTCCCTGTTTCAGGAGCTAACACAGCTGTGGGCATCACCCAGCCACTGCGGCTTGATCCAACAATCCCGTCAGCTCCCAGCCTGAGCAATTCTCTTTTTATCTATCCCAAATATTGAAGGAGAGATTCATAATCTCTCTTCTGACCTTGAATAGATTTTGAACAAGCCAAAGACTTAATCTCTCATCACAAAAAGATTAATCAATGCCCTTGATCTCCTTAGCAGCACTTCTCTGGTTCCGATTCCAGTCACGACAATCCTGTTGAGCAGAGGGAGCCTGAACCACACATCCACTTTCCCAACTCATACCTCATTCCTCATTTCCCATAAAATACCTCCCTAACTCTGCTGAGGATGCTTGATCTGCTCTGTTCCAGAAGAATAATCGTGGGATGCTTTCTCACAGCTCTCCCACCAGTGACCACAATCGTTCTTCCATCAACACATCCCTGAGATGTTCTGGGTGTACCCAACCAGGCGTGGAAAAAAATCAGCCACTTTTCCAGCATGGCACTCTCAAAGTTTCATCTTGAGGTGCACAACGGTCAGGCTGCTTTCAAGTGTTACTGAGGAGTGCCTGTAGTGAAGAGAAAAAGATATTAATTGTTAATTATTATATACTAGGGGAATGATTTGGCAAGATAGGCACCACAGTTTCAGTTTTTATGTTCAATAAACACAGCGTTTGAGCCCTGCTTAGGCAAACCCAAACAACCTGGAACACTGCAAGTTTACAGCTTCTACTGTAGCCTTAAAATAAAAAAGATGCTAAAGATTGTTATTCCAACACCTGATCTTTAGAAAAAAGCCATGAAGCTCAGAAATTCTATCTATGAGGTAAATAAAACTTATTTAACCATTTAGAGAGGGTGGGTAAGACCCTTGTTTGAGTTTCCATTGCTCTCTCTGGCAAAAGGAGATAAAACATCACAGAGCATCTGGAATAAAGCAGCACCTGAGCCAGCATTGCCTGGGAGGAGGATTTGTGTCCAGGTACTGATGTCACTGCTCTGCTCCAGGGGAGGAAGGAGCAGTTTAAGGTACCTGAGCATTTTCCTGCTCCAGGAAGAAAACATTCAGCAGACAGCTGAGTGAAACAGTTAATCCTTTCACTTTCCACACAACCATTTTCTACAAATTATGACTATTTTTCTCCAGTATTTGCTTCTCTGATTTTCTCCTGGCAATATAATCCACGCAGAAAATTATCCCACCTCTTTAGCTAAAAAGATACTGACTTTTCTTTTTTTGATTTTCTCTCAATTCTGAAATATTTGGAGGATACCATCTAATTTTGGCGTGTTCCTACACTGCAAGTGATTTGCTTTTGCTCACATTAAATGTTTCTCATTCCAAAGACTGCAGCTCTCTAAAACGTGACATTCCCTGCCTGCAAAGCTTTCCTTTGTGCTTGGGAAATGTCATTATTATTATTACAGCAACGTAGCTGAAATCAGGGCCCGGTTGAGTGCAGTCCTTAGATAAGGAACAGGGAAGTTGAGGCACAGGAAATCCAGCAGGCTGATGGAGGTCAGGTGAAGTTTGGGATGGCTGGAACCACTGCTCCTGTTTGGGACAAGGCCACCCTTGTCCTCTGCCAGTGAGGGGCTAACAGATATTAAAGGGGCTGGGTATTTGTTTCTACAGTGCCACACTGATGGACACGGGAGCACAGAGGGCGGATTTTTCACAATAAGGTGATTCATGAAGAAAGGAAACTGAATCCTCTCCGAAACTGCAAATTACAAAACTATTTGATTTTTTTCAGCACAGACTTGCCTGCTGAGGGATGTTCTACACATTGGGCAGGAGTGGATACACTTTTTGCAGTGCTGGCAAAACAAAGATACAGCTTTAGGCACTACAGGCATGGCAATGCTCAGCTGAACTCTTTCCTAGGAAGGAATTGTTGCGGACAAGCAAGAGCAGCAGTTCCAGTCCCACCCAAGGCAGCGCAGATTTCCCTGCACACCCACACTCTCTCTCCTCCAGGAACAGCCTCTAACCCTGCCACGTCTGGAAATCTTTTAATACCGACAGCAGCAGCTCTCAGGAATGATGTTCCAGTGCCACACTTGGTTTAAGGAAAATTTCAAAGCTTATTTCAGTACTTAATTACATAAATTCAAGCACTGCCCTTCAAGTTTTCATGCTCCATTCCCCACAGTGTGAATTCTTGTGTCCAGTTTGAAGTTATTTCACGGAGATAAATCAGCAGAAAAGCAGCTTTTTGCCATGGAGACTGAAGGATGGAGACTTGTAGGTGTATTATGTGTGAGAGATGTAGATTGAGTGTTGGCTTTTCCAGCTCTAATAGCTCAGGGATAAAATTCATACCAAATGATCTCTTTGCTTTCTGCTGCTAATTCAGCTACAAAAATCTGAGGGATGCAACAGCTTTTACAACTCCTTTGCTCCATGGGAAGGGGAGATTTCAGCAAAGCAGTGGAGTCTTGCAGTGAGAAGGGCAGCAACATCATCCCAACAGCAGCAACCATATATAATATATATATATATAACTAAAATTCTCATCCAGCTTCCACTGTGGTGAGTGACCCCACATTTATTAATTAAGATGGAAACATCTTGAGACATTATTTAAAGGTTTAGCTAGCTTGTAATCGTCATCCCCTGGCCCCCCACCAGAAAAAAAAACCCAAACCCACAAGACTAACACTCACCACTTGGGATAGTTTTCAGAGGTCAAGAAAATAAATGTTAAGTCCATGTTTTTCATTAATTTCTACCACATAATTCTCCTCCAAATAGATTTTGGAAAGAGAGAAGTAACAAGTCTTGCCTGCAAGGCACACAAGCAGCAGAAGGTACAGGGTTTGAATTGGCTTTTAAGAAGTCAGAAAACCCACAAAGCTGCCAGCTGGTAAAATTTAGTTCCAGGTCCTCAATTCAGAGAGACAGACAATCTAGAGATGAGCAGAAGCAACAGCAGTTTGCAGCTGAACCGTTCCTAGCAAAATCCATTTACTTTAGGCATTTTTGATGATGAACTTTTCCACTTGTTCCTGAAGTTGGGCTCGAAGGACAGTGACTGATAGCTTGGGGAAGAGCTGAAATTGGAGCTCGCAGCCTGAGCACAGAACACAGCCCAGTGGCCGCTGCCATGGAAATAAAATGTGTGTGGAGGTGCTCCTGTGCAATCCAGCCCCATCCATCCTCAGCAGCCTCAAAGGCTGCAGCACAAGAGTTTGGAAACAAAGTCTGGGCTGGAAGTTCTTCCCTGAGCTTTGCTGAGGGCAGAGCAGGGATGCAGGGCACTCTGCAGCCCACCTGCCCCCAGCCCTGTGCCCAGCGACCCCAGAGCTTTACTGAGCGACACGTCTGCAGCCTGTAGAAACAAAAGATGATTTTGTACCAAATTCATTAAATAAACTGTCAGGAGGGTTTTCTGCACCTGATCCTTCTGTACCACTTAGAATTGCACCCCACATAACGTGGAGGAGATGTGGATGCTGCTTGTTTTGGTCCAAGAATGGGGTGAACAAAGCAACACCAGCTCACACTGGGGGCTTTTGCTTTCCTCCCTCACTAGAGACAGCACAAGGACACCAGGAATGTCCCCCTGGGCTCCACGTCCCTGCAGAGGAAGCCCTGGGACAAGGTTACCCATCACACCTGACACCTCAGGAAATGAGAATTGGCCAAGGGGTAGCTTTGATCCTTAATTATTGCAGCGTGTCAGCCTTGCTGTTTAATTCCTGTCTGACAGCCACGGGTACAACAGGTGCTTTCACACCTCAGCTCTATTCTCCTCATGCATTACTCTGCTAATGCAAGTTGCTTCCTTCTATTGGCAGGGAATTACAGAACCATTATTGCATGTTCATGAGAAATACTCCAGATAGCAAGAGGTCAACAGGTTGAACTTCACTTACTTTGGCACCGTCAGCAGTTGGTATTGCTCGTATTTTGTGATAAAAAAGTCTCTCCTTATGCTGGAAGGGAAAAAAAAACCCCATACTTAGCTTTTATGTCTTGGTAATGAAGACGTTTGGTTTTTAAAAGAACAGCCCAGTTTTCATTAAGATAAAAATACTGACTTGCACAAGGCCTTACTGTCAAAGGTTTGCTTCGGGTTTTATATTTAAAGTCATGTAAAAAATGCAGGTAAAACTCAGCTCTAATTACATTTTCTTTGCCCCTTACACTTTGTAATTCTTACCGAATGGAAATAGGTGGGGTTTTTTCTCCCATTACCTGCAGCAACCACGGCTCTTTCTGGGGGTTCAGAGCACATCAAATTTGAGCCTGACAAGACTCTACCCAGGCTCCCTAAATACTGGGGCTGGGCTAAAGGATCACAGGGGAATTTTACTTAGATATGGCTATTGTAGAGATTGTCCAGATCCAGAGGACTGAGGGAGTCCCCATCCCTGGAGGTGTCCAAGGAACACCTGGATGTGGCACCCTGGGCTGGGTGACAGAGTGGGGATCGGGCACAGCTCAGACTCAGCCTTGGAGTTCTTTTCCAGCCTAATGACCTCTGTGATTCTCTGAGGTTTTCTTCTTAGCCTTCAGGGGCAATATTTGTTATCCTTACTGCATTACAACCTTGAAAGGGATTTCTGCTCTCCCATTCCAAACCACTTAAGAAAATTCTGTTTGTCACTCATTAAGCAGCTGTAGAGAGCCACACGAAATTATTAATACCACATGGCTGCGCAAACAGCAGGGAAAAAATGGTTACCACGTTTTCCTCAACAAGCAAGGCAAAATCCTTCCAATTAACATTTTAATTAGGAAATTCACTCACCATGAAAGCATCTGCATTTTCTTAAAGGTTGTAGCTCAGTCTCCTTTTAATTTTTTTCGCAGCATTTTTCACTGTGGCTCTATTGGAGATTAGATACCCGGCAGCAAGGAGGGAGACTAAGTGAATTATGCTTTTAGCTCATACTTTATTCTCTTTACTTTAAAACTTCAGGAACTCAGGCATCTATTTCACCCATCATTTATCCTGGGAGAGTAAGGCAGCTTCAGGGAAAAAAGCAATTACCTACAATGGAAAGTCTAGTAGTCACAATTATGAAATAATAAAATGTCAAAGACACGTCTAATTTAGATATAGGGTTTTATACTTTTTAGCTTAGTGAAATAGTGCAAAATACTCTCTGAAATTATTCTATCCATCAGGTGGAATCACTCCTTTGACTGTGATACCACATGCAAATTCACAAGTGTTTATACAGCAGATCTGAGCGTGCATTAGAAATCAGCAATTGAAAATCTATTTTGCTTACCTTGTCACCAATAATGGAATTACAGCACTAAAAAACACTTTTCCCTCTTGAATACACTAAATAGAACACATCTGTCTCCAGAGTGAGAAGAATTCAACTTCCCTTCCTCTTGGTTCTTGGAAGAATTTAACATCCCTTCCTCTCAGTGCTTTAAGCGTCACTGACAGTCCCCACAAAAACAACTCAACTTCCCCCATGGCCACCTCTGGTTGCTGCTTAACAAGGGAATCCTCATGGTTTATAAATCTTTAATAGCAGAAACAAATTCCAAACAAATAGCAAAGTGTAACCAAACTTTTCACCGAAGCTGTCCGAGCAAAGAGGTCTTTACCCAACAGCACAACGTTCTCTGGGATGATCGACTCCTGAACTGCAAATTCCGGCTGCGTGTGCTGCCAGGTGAAGCCTTTCTGATCTTCACATGGTGATAAGCAGCACTGCAAGGTGGCAGAGAGAGGGAAGAGATAAAACCCTTTATCATATAATCACAGACTCTGATAGTGCCCAGGTGCGGCATTGCAGCCCAAGCTCACAGCTTTGCACCTCAAGTGTTGCTGAGTGTGACTCCTGACCTTTAAACGAACATTAAAGCCATGGACTTGCCCAGATCTGGCAAAAACAGTTGTGAAGACACCATGCAGTAATGTTAAACTGGGGAACAGATCCCAGGGGATCCCCAAGGAGTCAGTGCTGGTGTTGTCCTTGATGTGACAATGTGCTGCCTCAGCCCCTTCAGCTGCCCGAGCTGTCACAGCAGCCAGGCCTGGATGGGGGAAGGAGGACAAGGTGCGAAATAAGAAGTCATGGAGAAAATGCTCAGGCAATCCGGCAAGCAAAGCTAGGGAGAAGCATCCTGCATCGTCTCAGAGATCAAGGTCTACATCACAGCCCGGCTGTGGGGCAGGAGAGGGACAGAGAAGCCAAGGGACATCCCCACCACAGGTGAGCCAAACCCTTTTCCTCCACCTTGGAGACACCAGAACCAATGAATTTTGTGGCAAAATTCAAGCTCGCGTTACGGCATGAGGACAAATTGTTTTGTCTCAGCCTCGAAGGAGCAAATTTAGAGGTGCCCAACCCTTTGCACCGTTCAGAGCTCCAAACCCTTGGGACTGTGCATCTTTAAGAAGTGAAGCCCATGGTGGTACAAATTCATCCCAGGACTAAGTGAAGAAGAGGGGAAAAGAACAGTTGGTTGTGGCCAAGGTTAGTGAATTCTTCATCATAAATTAAATTTATGCAGCATATTAAACTTCAATATTTGAAGGGTCTTTTTATTCTTTCAAGCTGTTCTAAAATGACATCTCACAAGAGGAATGAGGACAAAGAAGCTGGCTTTAAAATAGAAGCGGACAGATTTAGGGCCAACATTCTACAGTACTTTTTAACTTCTGTAAGAGCAGCCAAATGACCCAGGAGCATCTTTTCAGTCCTATTTTTTAGCATTAAGGCTGCTGCTAGGCAGTGCCTCTGTTCCTGAACTACATTCCCTACTAGTTTCTTTTAAAAGCAACATCTGCCCAGATGTGTACGAGGCAAACCAAAAGAGTGGAGTGAAAACTGACCGAGGGCAGCACCGCCCAGGATGATTATGCAAAGCTCAGGGAGTTCCCACGCCTCCCAGCACAAACTGCCTGCAATACCTTCCCCAGAAGGCGAGTCCTGGGGGAAGATGAGCCAGGCTGAGCAGGGCCAAGCGAGATTCTCAGGCAGAACTGCCAGGGCCTCCTCCGAAGGCAAGGGATAATCATTGCTGTACCCAATCCAGTTATTACTATTGCACACATTATTCCTGCCTGAAGGGGAAATCAAATAAATGTAGCAATCTAAAGCTTAGATTTGGGACAAGTTTGTCTTGACAGCCTTCTTCTCCTTCCCCACCCAACTCAGAGAAGCAGAGCCTCTGCAAAATGAAGAGAGAACACCTGCAGAACAAACACGGCTTCCCTGGACACACGGTGCAAGATCTGAAAAGCACATTAAGAAGGAGCACTGAGCACTTTGGTGGTAATCTAAATAAGATCATATGAAAAGATAATGTTTAATCAAGGCTGACACTATCTGCTCCTGCTGGCTGGATGCATGGAAGTTCTGACAGCAGGACACTGGGAGATTTTGTACTCACCACTTCATGTCAGCTCAAGATAAAACCTTGCTCTGAGCTGGGCACCTGGCACATCTCACAGACTTGCACACAAATCTGTGGATCAGTATTAAAGCTTCCAGCCAGAAACAAGTCAGTCTAAGCTTTTCTTCAGTTCTTTATAGGCTGAGGAAAATCAAAACAAGTGATTAAGACGGTTCTTTGCTTCATTAACAAATATACAAAGTTTTATTTTGTTTATTAGATTGGTTTTTCTGTATGTTAACATTATCATAGCAGTTATAACCCACATTCACAGCAGAAATTTTCTAAGAGCATTTTGCAACACTAACTGCTGTATCAGAAATCCTTAAGAGAAACTTATCTTTAGCTACTCAGGTAACTCGAATAATAAAGTGCAAAACCACAATAAAATTTGACAGACATATGTCCCAGCTCATATTCAGCGGAAAAGAAAGGTTTGTAAGACCACTAGATATGGATTCACTGCACACAACAGAAGAGTGTGACCTGAAGACACCAGTTTTCAAGTTTTCCCATTACCAGACATTGATTACAATGAGTAATTTTCCATTACTTTTAAGGGTAACATATAGAAATCACAATGAGGTTATAAATAAAACAAAACATGTTGGCCAGACAACCTGAAGCTTAGCCCTGTATTTGGTACCTTTTACCCAGTAAAGGTTTTGGGAAGAACTGATGAACAGGAACAGTTCATTTCTTGATGGAATAACCTCCGATTTGACAAGGAATCAACTGGCAGGACATAACACAGCAGCTTGTTAGGGACACAAGTCATAAATGGTTTTTATATATATATATCTATTTTTTACGACCCACAGACACAAACATGGTCTCATTCAACTAATGATTGCCAGCACTAATTACTGTCCTGCTCAACCCATGAAAATAGAGAAATCTCAGAATATTATGGGAATTAGGTCCAATTCATAAAATATAACCCAATCTTGTGTGTCTCTCCCTCCCTGCAGCCACTGCTGCGGCCTCCCCAGTACCAAACACTCTTTTCAAGTATCACAAACTCCAGGTGCCTTTCCCTTCCTTTTCCCTGACTAACTGATCTTCATGAAGCCCGCTGGAGCTGAGACTTAAGTGAGCATCATCCACAAGGAACACGACTCAACCCTTTTACTTACAGAATGCAAAGATACAAGTTAAATATTACTCTAATTTAGTCAGCTCTAACATTGCTGCTCTTCTACCACTTGCCAAGAAATGACAGTTCAGTAGGCCAAGCTTGAGGAAACACCAGAAAGTTTTAACTCTAAACTGATCCTGCATCCCTTTGCCACGTTACTAAGCTCAGTTTGCTAAGGACACGAGACACCAGTGTCAGAACAGAGAACAGGCCGAACAGCAAGCTTCAAGGACCACGTCCTGCTGATAGCTCTATGTGTAACCAAAAATTGCACAACATACATTCCCAAAGAACTCGTTTTAACACAATACTCTCCTTCACATTGTTCTATTTCACTACAGTCAGTGCTCTCATCGAGGAAACAATTCCATGCACAAATAAGACAGCAGAACATCCAGTGCTATTTGGGAGGCTGCAGTTTGCATTTCCCCCCGTTTTGATTCCTTTCAGCAATCACCAAATGCGAGGACCCAGCTGTTGTACCTGGGATAAGGCACTTGCCCCAGATGAGCAGTAAAGCACCAGGCCAGTGTGCCAGACAATCTGGAAGTACCTTTTCTTCACCTTTAGAGCCAAACAAGGAATAGTTCTGTAGCAATTGTGCTCTTTCAGCCTGGAGTGCTCCTCCTGCAACAGCTTGTGCAGCTTCAGAAGCTGCTTCACATTCTTCCCTAAACTTCCTAGTTATGGCCACAGATTTTGCAAACTTCCAGAGGTTTACTCTATTTCCAAATCAGCTCGAGGCGCACTTCCAAGGGGCATGCGAGAGATTCGTCAGAACTTGTGAAACATCACCAGGAAATCACAGAGAGAAAATTTCCACCTGTCCAGCAGCAGCTCTTAACCACCTACACAGCCAAGGTTTGTCAGTCGAGGTCTCACATGATTTCAATTCCCTGAAAAAACAAAGTTGCCTTATGGCATGCATAGTATAGATATCACTAGTGCTACCTGGAAGAGTTCTAGCTCCAATCCTCCTCCCTCCCAAAGGGGACAAATTCAAACCCACTTATCTGAAGAGTTTCAATTCAACCTTTGCTGCATATATTTCAAATAATCCTGTGCTCCAAACCTTGGAACAGCCTAGGAGTAAAAAACCTGTTAACTCGCCACCAACAGAAGACTAAGAAAGAAGTGAGATCTAATTTCTATCAAAAACAAAAGCCCATCTCACTTCTGGGTTTATTTATTACTTTCTCAAAGACATTTTAATATAACTATTCTGATATTCTGGTCTAGGTAACAGCCAAAAATCTCAGTTTTAAGGAAAAGCCCTCATTTTACACTGATCTGAACTCCCAGTAGCTTTAAGCACCCAAATAATTTTAATTTTTTTTTCTATTGAATGAATGTTCTGCAGTTCTAGAAAGATGAGTTATGCACTTTTGTTCACATACAAAAAGACAGTCTAACAGATGTAAACTATTTATTGAATATTTGCCACCAATATTGTTAAATACATAATCTTGCAGTTTTCCGCTTTCAAGTTAAAATGTCAGAAACAGAACACCAAATATTTACAATTCTTATAAGGAATGTTACATAATGACACATTAAGGCGTAAATTCTTTTGGCTTATAATTCTGAAAAGAATGATAATAGCAAAAAGTGATGCAAAATCTTTCTTGTGAGATTATGATTAAGCTACAATGTTTTACAAAAATATGGTGTAAGATGGCAATAATCCCATTCAAAATCCTGCATTAGGCCCCTCGAGAGGGGCTGATAATTTATACAGTCAAAACTTTAAAATTTACATATAAAGGTACCCTATCCACCATTGAAAAGTACAACTCTCAACATATACAGTTTTCAGGCCACAGTTTTGAAGGTCTGGAGTATCAAGTTGGTTTGATGAATTAGTCGGTTGGCACTTATGAACACATTTATTGCCCTGTGGAAAGAGAAGAATATTGCTTCAGACACTTCTAGAAACACGGCACTGGAGAATCCCAGCATTACTGGCACCTAGCCTTTGAAAAGTGGAAGCACAGGGATGCTCCAGCCTGCGCTGACCTACCTGAAGCTCCCTGCTGGCAGCTGGCCAGCCCCATTTGCATAGCTAATCCCAGAAAGGCTGTGCTGATTTGGCAGGAACTTAAAGAATTTGGCTCTCAATCGTCATTGACATCTCAATCCTTTCGTTCTGAGATTCAGATAACGAAGGGAAAAATGTGGAGCAGATGACTGGGGCTTGGAACCAGATGATCTTTAAGGTCACAGCCATCTTCTGACTCTGTGATTGTTAAACACCTTCCCAAAGCTGAGCACTTCACCCCCCATGGAATTTCAGAATTGGCGACTCCTTCCTCAAGGAAGACCAAAGGTGCACATGTGAGAGCAGCACACTATTTTAGTTACCTTCGTGCTAAGAAAGCTGTGGGGTCACGGAATTTTTCAGCTCAGTAATGACATCTGAGCATGACTTGTGTTTAGTGCTGTTACCTTCTGTGGGGAGCAGAGATCTCACTCAATGTGCAGCTCAGACAGATTGAAATCCCTCCTGGCTTCCCAAGGACAGAAGATAAAAGCCTTGTGGAATTTCTTACACTACTGCAAATAATTAACACACCTGAAGCTCAAGCCCACAACACACTGTACTTCTGTCCAGGAATCAAAGCTATTAAGGCCTAAACGTCTCATTTTGGTGTCATCACCAAATTTAGCCCCAATTTCAGTAAGAGGAGAGAAAAACAAGAATGCTCTCATGGGACAAGGATCACATTCCCAGCTGGTCTCAAGACTTCTCTCTCCTTTAGTAATGCACCATCTCTTGGGTGCTCTCAGTCTTTGCCAAGCTCAACAAGAGCTGATGTGAAAGTTGGTTCTCATCTTTCCAACAGAACACTTCGGCACTGTCAGAATCTGAGGGAGAAACACTCATCTACCAAAAGAACCACTACAGTGAATTATACAGGAACAGTGACTTCAAAACCCAAGGTGAAGACCTGGGAAAAGCCTCAGTTTGAAGGCTAAAATGTTCAACTAGAAAAAGATTCAGCTGAATCATTCCAGATACTGCAGAGCACTGTAATAGTCTATAAAGAAAGGCCAATAAAAATGTAAATCAATGAGAACACTGCACAGATGTTTCGTGTTTGCAAATGATACTTCAAATAGGTAAATTAATTTTCTCAATAAAAAAATCCATAATTTCTTTGTCCTTGTATATAGACTGAGAAAAACCACACAAGGCCAGGAAATTTAACTTCTCATATTCAAATTCAAAGCTAACACCGCACATGGGTGTTACATGGTGGTGTATTTCACAAATTTCCCTTTCCTCAAAGGCATTACAAAAGAAATAGCATTTTAAAGCAGCTATGGTAATGAGAGGACATAGTAAAGAAATAATTAGGCAAGTCCTAAAAAAGGCAGCTTACACCTCAAAGCTTGTCCTATTTTCCTGTTAGTCAACAAAGCCTTTCATTATGTGTATTGTCAAAACAACAGGACAAAACCAACAGGACAAAAAAACTAAGTGTTTCCATCTTTAAAATAGGTTTTCAGAGTATCACTGAAACTTTTGGAGTATTTTACAAACTCTTTCTTTTGGTGCTCAAGCGCCTACAAAAACAAAAACACCAAGAGCAGAGTCTTAGTTCACATATTGTTGGGTATAATGAGAACCTTGAGGTTAAACTGATCAGAAAATTGATTAATGGTCCATTAGGAATAAAAATTTTTGACTTTTTCTATAAACTCTTGAGACCTATCATACAACAATTTTGTTGTTAAGGCATGGTGTCATTGACCAGCCAGGCTTTCCTATTCATCCTTTGATCCAAAGGATGCCTTCTCTTTTGCTATTAGAAATATTGGATGAAGAATTGGTGCACGTACCCGCCGGTTCTGGTACTGGTATTTCTTGAAGACATTATTTACTGTGTCAAGAAGCTCCTTTATTGCACTTGCGATGTCCCTATTGGGCAAGAAAAAGAGAATTTTAATATCCTTAGGAGATCCCATGAAATGCTGGAATTTAATCCCCTTCTAGCAGTCAGATACATCTTAAAACAGTCTCTACAAAGTGTCAGACATGGTGCACAAAAACAAATGCAGAGAGCCAGAGCAGTGTTCTGGGAATTCAGCCTAGGAATCAGCGAGTTTGGTCAAGTAACAAGTAATTCAAGTAAAATACTCAAGTAATTTCTAAGTGGGATCAGGCCCTCTTCCAATGGGAACAATGCTGCTACATCTCCTACAGCATTTCAACATTCAGGCCTAAATACAAGAAATTTGACTTCTCCATCTGCAGAAATATCCATCATATTGTACTTACTTGATTGTCTGAAGAAACCTCACTCTGTCATTGATCTCATCAGGAATCTTACTAAGAATCTGTTTAAGTGCTCGTGCCTTTTCATTAAGATCTTGGAATTCAGGTTCAGGTCTTTCAATCATATACTCTGGTAAAAAGAACATATTCAAAACCACCATTAGTTTGTCCTCAAGTCTGTAGTGACAGCTAAAAACACGACACAAAATGCACCAGGACTGCCGTGGTGTATTTGAAGGTGAACAGCACAGAAACAGCCGTGACCAGAGAACTGCAGTGAATAACCCCCGTGTGAATCAGGACGGTGCAACAATCACCTTTATTACTGCATGGTGGAAAAAGAGCCCATCTTCCTTTATTTGAGACATTAAAGTCATCAAATTCAGCATTAAAATAACTTAAAGCCTACAGTATATTCTCCTTCTCTGACAGTGTAACTAGTGCTTTTAATTTGAAGCAGGGAAAAAAAAGAGGATGTTATACTCCATATTTGCCTCTTCCTGGTTGTTAGCATTGCAAAAGGTGAACTATGCACCCATAAAAACATAGTTCTGAAGATTCATTTTCCTTCTTTCTTTCTCTTATTAGTCAAGTGTGGTTTTCAGGGAGATTTAATTTCTCCTGTAGTGGTATTCAAAAATACAAATATTCTTCTACCATGCTGAAAAAATTCCTTTAAGAAACAAATAACCTCTTCTGAAAAAAAAAGAAATAGAGACTTGCATGTTCCTAGTTAACAGTGTAATTAAAAATACAGTTATTCAGGATAAGATTTATTACCTTCTACATCATCAGCTGCCATACGCAGAAGAGACTCTGTGAAATTCACATCCACACTTTTTTTCTCCAGAATTTTCATGATGATGTCTTGTGTAAGACCTGGATTTTCTTTTTCAGCCTGTATAGCCAAGAAAATTTATATTTTTAAATATGCAAGGCCTGGACAGCGCAAGCACAAAGGCAGATTTTCATGTAAGTTGCTTCAGATACTGCTGCAGGAGTTTGCTAGAAACTTTGACAGTCTAATGGCTTTAGACCAGTGGATTACATTAAAAACCATTTTTCCACTACAAAATTCATTTTTCTTGGACTACATCACTGATTTTGTATAAATAACTTTTCCAATAAGCCCTTGCACTCATTTTAATTTGAGTAAGAAAGGTTTTAATAAATGGCCCTATCCTGTTACATTTTCATAAACACTAAGCTTTGAGACAAAGATATTGTGTCCCCTGGAATTTAACTCACTCCACCACAGGCGCTACTCCCCCACCTTCCCCATGACATTTTATAAACGTGCCTCTCATGAATCACATCATATGCTCAGACATCAGCTGGGAATTGCTCTTTCAGAAAAAACCCAGCTTTTGATTGATGACATATCTAAGTAAAGAGCTGCACCAACACTGGAGCTGTTCACACTACCTGTGCTGCTACCATAAAACTGCTCTGTGTGCAATAAAAATGAGCCTGGGTGGGTTTTCCAGCTGGCACTTCCATTTTTACCAACATCTCAGTTTAATATTATTTGCATCCAGCTTACCTCCTTACTATCAATTCTGACAACCCACAAAACCAACCCACACTTGTGGGAGCTCTGTTCGAGACTTAAGACCATCAAGGTACCCTTAGATTTAAGTGCAAGAACAGGGAAGTATCACAGAATTACACAGATGTTAAAGTAAGTCATGCCTGCAATTACTTTGTTTCAGTATTTCAAAAGATCAACACTTCAATAAAGCAGTATAAAAGAATATCTATTTTCACTCTAGGAATACAATGGAAAAGTTACAAGAATCTTTTTTTTCCATTTACTGCTGGATTTCTACACAAATGCTGAATTTCATCCATAAAAAATCCCATTACCACTCACTTTGTAAACAACCTGCTAAGTCTGCTATGTGCCTATTGCTCATCAGCACCTACAAATCTGCTACAAATCTAGTCATTTTTAGACTAAGTTTATTATTTATTCACTGACTGCTCCCTCATTTAAGCTTTTGTTCTATATGGACAAGAGTAGAGTCTGTTTAAAATTGCTCATTGAGATTTCTACTCATGACATCTGCAGACATCTCAAACTTGCAGTTCATGCAATTGTCCACTTTATTTTCAGACTACTGGATCAAGGATGAAGTCTTAGATAAAAAGACAAGGAAACAAGAGAGCTGACCTTTTAGTTTCATCATACACAGCTTACTTTTGAAACAACCATTTTTCAGTTCAAGTTACTTCTCACCTTAATAAAAGCTGCTCTCAGTGTCTGAGCTGCAGACAGATTTACTCTTTCTAGCTGTAATAAAAGTTCAGAGTTAATTATTAGCAATTCTGTTGTTATCAGAACAAAACAAGTTAAGTAATCAGACCTTACCCTATAAAGCAGAATGGAAAGGGGAACTGACAGAAGCTTTCAAATTGCTGGTCCCACTTCAGAGATACTATAAAGTTAATCCCAAAGGGAAGAGTTCCCCCTCAAATGAAAACAAAAATCACTGGATCTATTTTGCAGCAAAAGTCTGACAGAAGATTTTGAGAACACCTTGACAATCTCTGACACTCACAGAAAAACAAATATCCTATTAAATTATAACAATTAGCAGTAAAGTTAAAATGCATCAAGCTGTTCACAGGTTCGACTGTGTGCTATTTCCTGCCATAGAATACCAGACCTGGCATTTTTGTGAAAATCCTCTGTTAAAGGTAAGAGAAAAGCTCAGCACCAAGACAAGCAGCAACCTTTGATGAGCATGAAACAGAATTCATGGCAAGAAGGGTGAAACAATACAGAGAGAGAAGATGTGTTAGACAAAGCTTTCATTCACAAGATGAACAACCTGCTACTGTGGCCACATTTCCCAAAATAAAGGGGATTATTGCATTCCAAGGTAAACTGGAGCTCACCTCATTAAAGACAGGGTACATAACAGCATAGAGAGGCATGGAAACCATAGAAGTGGTCTCTGCTTCATTCTTCATCTCTTCCATTGTCATCCTCATTCAAAGAGCCACTTCTCAAGGGAAACACTATAGAAGCAAAAAACTCCTCATTCACTGAAACGTTTCTTCTTTTTCCTCGTTGTGCAAGAATACTTGAAGAACTTGGAAAATATATTGTCCTTAGGGTGTGTGAGAAAAGAGAGAACAAACACACAATTACATATGCTCCTGAGTGACAGGTTCTAAAATGACAAGGCACAGATCAACATGAGTTTTACTGCCTAAAAACCAGGGATTTCTTAGGACGTGAGTCAAGTAAACATGGAATGACCACTTGGTGTTAACTTCAAAACCTTAACTGAAACCTATGAAGTCAATATTTTAAAGAAGAGGTGCTACCACAAGTGGTTTTTCCTTCAAGTTCTTATGGAATCAATTTTCCTGAAAGCAGGGATTTCATGGGATATTTACAAAAATCTTGCTACCACTCATAGCCAGCAGCATAAGGTTCCTGACAACTCCCATCCAGAAAAAGCTTGGAAAGCACTCCATGCTGCAACCCCAAACCTCATACAGATGCACTGTGACTATTAAAACTACCTATAAATATCCCATATTTTTGCACATGCATCAAGCTGTGATTCTGCTGGAGATCAGTGCCTACTTTCCACCCATCTGAATTTGAACACTACATCTTTGCTTTTATATAAGCTGAAGTCATGTTTCCACTCAGGGTGTGACACCAGCTATGTTAACTCAATGGAAAATTATTGTTCCAGTAACTGAACCTCTGCTTTGGAAGCTGTCCACCCAGTCCAGCTCATTGTACCCAACATGGAAGGATCACTGCTCAGATCCCGAAATTATGTGGAAAATGAAAAAGGTCACCTTACAGTTGATAAAAACTCCTTGTTCCAGCCTGCTATATTTTCAGTTCATCAGATTCTTTTAAAATATTCTATATGACATAATTGAGTTTAAAGACCTGAAGTCCAAGTTAGGAATAAAGATAAAAAGAAAGATATTAAGGGCTTTAATTTTTAGATTTGCTTGGAGTATTTAATGCACTAAAGGAGGGGTTTTTTCCTCCTAGCAAGCTCCAGACACCAGACATTTGCATGTCTGTGTAATTTACTGTCATTTTAGTGAGAAGTGAAGAGAGTGAAATGATAAGAAAGAGCAGACACTGCTACAGCAACCAGTATCACTTCCTGAGAGTATGAACAGGTTAAAAACATGCCAAGGTACTTCTTCAAGCCATATTCCTCATTATGCTCTGCACTGGCTAAATATCTTCAGGCTGTTTAAACAGAAGAACAGGTATTTTTTGTCCAGGGCGGATATATAATTGTTTGGCCATAATTAGACAAGGGAAATTCGTTATTGATTACAGTCAGCACAGCGAAGAACTTGGATGACTACAAATATTGGGCACATCTCATCTGAGCTTGTGAACAGTCAAACTGGAATAAAAATTAAACATGATTACAGTAAAAACTTTATACAAGTCTTGTATGAAGTTAAAAACTAAGTGAAATGATGGATTTTTATGATGCAAAACCTCACTTTGTTTCTCTTGCTACTCCAACCCCAACATGCCACAGATGAGCTGATTCCTTCAGCCCCAGAACAGGATTCCTGAGAATTTAGAAAGGGGTCTGGATGGATGAAATCCATCCACACGGCTGGAACTGCAAAAATCAGGGGGTCTCACAACTTTATCACCTACCCCTGGTATTTTACCGCTGTCAAGAACATGGAATACAAGTGATACTCATCATTCCTCAAAAAGTTGAGTGTTTTTCCAAGAACTTGTTTCAGTTACATAAATTCATGCAAGGTCTGCTCACATGGGGGGAGGGAACTTGTCTGAACAAGTTTTCACTCCCTACTGCAGGTACAAGCTGTCCCATTTATTATCCACGTGTATTCCCTGCTGGATGGAGATCTGTTTGTTTTGCTGCTTAATTCCTCGTTTCTGGAAGTTCAGTAAATATCCACTCACACATCTGACAAGCACCACCTGCATTCACAGATTAATGCATTGCAGGTTTTCATCTGTATTCTCAGAGTAAGTTTTTTAAATAGTTAAATCAGGTCACTGAACATTGTTCTACTCTACCCAAAAGATTTTTATCACAGGAAGAAGGGCAAAAAAGGACAAAATTGCCATTAGATATAATTACTTTGTTTTTATGGGTTAGCAGTATCCACACACACACACAAAAGGAAATACTAAGTGAAATGATGGATTTTTATGATGATGAAAACCTATTACACTGTGGGCTACCATGAAGAACTCATTTTCTCTTGAAGAGCCATAAGCTATTGTTACTAATCCATGGTACAGTTAAAACCCTCATATAAAAACAATTATACATTATCTATTACCTCTTTTCCAGACAGTGACACTCTTCAAAAAAAAAAAAATACAACACTTGGATTTATATTAACACAAAGGATACCAATTTTGCAACTGAAGAGGTGGATTTATATATACACGCACACAAGAAATACTTAAGAACAGCAAATGCTTTTGTTGCCAAGGTATGAAAAGAAATATATTCTATATATCACACTGCTTGTTCATCATTTCAGAAATCTTCCTATTTTCCAGAAGATACACTAGGAAGCATCACAGTGTCATGCAAGTAGCAGACTGCTAAAATTCTCAAACTATTTATCTTTACGGTTAGGAATCAATTTCCCATCTTTTGGATGTAACTTATTCTCTTCAGTCTTTGCTAGTGTTAAATAGAAAGAATAATTATCTTCACAAAAACTCTGTGTTCACTGTGTAACTGAAAATAAGTTTGTCATGGCTGCACTAAACCACATCCAAATACCCTTGAAGGAGGTCTCAATCCTGATTAGGGATCAAATCCCCACGAAAACAGAAGTTTCTGTTCTATTTAGATCAACTATCAGCAAGTCCACTAACCTTCAAAATGGCCTGACTCAAGCCAAAGTTTAACACACATTATCATGCAGCAAGGAGAAGCTTTCAGCATTTCTTTTAGGATGTGATCAAAAGCAGCTCTGCACAGCTGCCAGACTTCATGACAGTGTCTTGTAACAGCTTAACTTCAGTTCCTCCAATCTCGAAAGAGCCTTTTCTTTGAGACGAGTTTACCCTAGTTTCATCTGTCATCTGGTTTTTTTACATTCTCAAAAGAGGTTGAATAAGATTCCATGAGAAGGTGATTTATTAGGACAGCACAGTGGAGTGGTAGTTGAGAAAATCCTGGAAAAGTGCTGTAAGATGTATAAAAGGTGTTACTCTGCTGGCAAACTTGCTAATTGGTCTGAGGGGGCAAACGAGGAGAAGACAGCAGGACACTGCCAAATATTACACTGAGCATCAGCCTGATCTTCCTTTTTGTTGCAGTGACCCCACAGATCCAAATCTATGGATGTGCAAGGAGAATCCCGGGAGAAAACGTACAGAATGACACAGGGAATTTAAAGAGAATCCAGATTTGTCAACTGTGCTAAAATACCAGTTAATAATACCAGCAGTTAATACAACCCTGACTGCTCAGTCTTGACCCATCAAACACATCAGGCTGTATTCCAAGAGATGCACTAACATGGAATATGTGCTTTCACTGTCAGGATAAATCTTACATTCTAACCTTTAAATCTTGGCACTAAAATATGATCCCAGCCACTCAGCAAACAGGGAGAGAACTGATACATTTTAGATGAAGAATAGATTTGGAAAGGTTCTTTGACAGGCCTATTCCCCCATATCCACCCAATGACATTTTAAATCATTCAATTGAACTTTAGCAGAAAAAAAAACCCCCAAAACCCAACCCCTACATTAAGACAAACTTCCTGTGAGCCAAAAAGGGCAAAGAGCACAAACCACCACACTTCCCAAATGTACAACTCCCCTTATCACTGTCTAAGGTGGCACTTTGCTTTCTCTAATGTGTGTCACTTACTGACAGACTTTTGGTCACGCATTTAAGTCAAGGAGAACTGCAGAGCTGATTAACAAGAACACAACCATCATCAGGTAACTACAGCAGGCAAAATCTTCCTCAAATCCACATCTGCTCCTAGGCCAGGCTGAAAATGAGCAAAGTTTCCGTCAAAGAAAGGTGTTTGTGTAACACAGTCTTCTGAAGCAGTGCTTAAAGCAAAGACAGCAGACTCTCATGATTTCAGCTTTTCAAGTTTTAAACCAACAGAAACATTTGGTATCAATTGGCAGGGTTTCAGTCCTGTCATTAGCAGATCTACCTCTGCACTGATGTTGTCTCTATTCCCTTCTCCAGGCTCCATCTACCTTAGATCTGGTAAGTGCTTAGACATTAATACTCTTTTTTAGAAAAGTACTACAGAGGAATAAGGCCCAAGGCAGTGATCACAAATATTATTATTTCAATGGTTGGCTTCTAGCAAAAATCACAGCTCCATTCCTGCTAGAAAAGACTACCTTACTGCCAAGAGGTTCTGCTCCACTTTTTGCAGTGAGGATTCAGGAAAAGGTTTCACCTTTAACCTGATCTGAGATCCCTGAGTTACCAGAAAAACTCATTCACATCCAGGAAGAAAGAGTGGGGGAAGGGAAATAAGAGCATACATTCCATTTGAACTCAGAGGCAGAGCTTGAATCAAAATGTAGGACCAATATGCATGGGAGGAGGGAGTTTAGGTAATTTACTAACTGTTTTTACAAAGTTTATGGAAAAAAAAAATTCAGAATATGCTCTTTTAACTATATGCACACCCCACACATGTCTTGGTAACTGTTTCTCTCATTACTGGTCATTTGAATTTTAAAAAAACCCCAAACGCACACATCCTTTTTTTTTTTTTTTGTCAGATGTTACCTTACCTGCCACTGTATTTAAATTATCAATTGCAATTATTTCCCGTTTTATAACTCAGGTTACACGATACAAAGCTTCAAAGCTTTGTGCTTCGGATACAGAATTACTTTCCTTCTTTTTAAAAGTGAGTATGGGTGGATTCACTGGGATTAGCATACAGATCAAATGTTAAGATAACTATCTGTATTTTAAAATCAGCAATGATAACAAGAAACTTAAAAGGCAGCCTACTGAACTGATTCCATTTCCTACTGATTCTTACACCCAACAGTTCCACTGAAGAGTTAATAAAAGGAATGTCACCAGCAAACAGCATTGAAGTTTTGAACGTGTCTTCAAATGCCTCTCACTAGAACAGAAATAGTTTTCAAACATCTCCACACACATGTAACAGTCACCTGCAGTGAAATTCACTCTGACAAAGCAGAACTGCTTATGCATTTGATTACTGTAAGAGCAGTTCTATGACTAATTCAGAAATGACACAGACCTGTGATAAATCCAAGATGTCTATTTTTAGAACCATATCAACTTAAAAAACAAAACCCAAGCCTAGCCTGAAGTCAGGCTTATAATTAGTCTTGTGTTCTTTTGCTGGACTTCAAAATGGAAGTGATTTAATCTGTCCTAATACACCCAGTTTGTGTCTCACATGAGACCCTACAGCCTGTGCTCCAGTTCCAGCAGTCAGCAACACTAAAACCGGTGTACAGTGTAACTGAAAGAGGTCGTGAATGTCGGAATATATAACCACAACAACATGTCCTCGTTTCTCTTTCTTTTTCGCCTCTTTGGGAATGTGAAAGTGAAGCCCTTACTTTATCAAACACGAACAGGTATGACACAGCTCCAAACGCACAAAAATACATTCCAACGTGTAAATAAATACCAGAGGAGAATTAATTCCTCTGATAACAGGAACAGCACAAGGTTTCAGCCACTCAGTATGTGCGAGCTACAGGAAAGGAACCAACCCAACTCACCAATTCAGCGGGCAACTTAATGGGACACCCCAGCCCTGCACACCTCCCCTGACTGCTCAGTCCCTAAGGGGGGCACAGCCCGGGGGACCCTGCGGAGAAGGAACCACAGAATCATTGAGGTTGGAAAAGACTTCCAAGATCATCGAGTCCAACCTTTGAACAAACACCACCTTGTCAACCGGATCATGGCATCGAATGCCACGTCCAGCATTTCCTTAAACACCTCTAGGAACGGTGACTCCACCACCTCCCAGGGCAGCCCATTCCGATGTCTAATCACCCTTTCTGTGACTAATTTCTCCCTAATGTTCAACCTACACCTCCCCTGGCGCAGGAAGGGGGAAGGAGCCGAAGTGCCCTTTCTCCCTGCCCGCCGCAGCCACCTGACAGCGCTCCGCTCCGAGAGGACGAGCTAAAAATAATACACACAAAAATAAAACACATCCGGGCCTGCGCCTGCCGGGCCCGGGCCGAGGGAACCAGCACCAGGCCGGGAACCCCGGAGCGGGGCCAGGCCCCAACCCCCGCGGCCGTGGGAAGGGCGGGGAGAAGGACAAGCCCTCAGCGGCGCCTCGGGGCCGGAGGAAAGAGGTCACCGCCCGGCCGGGAGGGGAAGGGACACCCCGCGCACCTT
The DNA here is from genome assembly GCA_013400235.1 of Oriolus oriolus. Lineage (NCBI taxonomy): Eukaryota > Metazoa > Chordata > Aves > Passeriformes > Corvidae > Oriolus > Oriolus oriolus. The sequence continues at coordinate 357,898 of VXBT01006613.1, forward strand.
CCCCGCACGGCGAGGCCGCCCTCAGCCCGGCCGCGGTGCCGGGGGCGGCTCAACCGCCCCTCTCGCAGCCCCGGAGGGCGCGGCGGGCCCCGCGTCCAGCCCCCGGACAGCCGGGCAGGGCAGGGCAGGGCAGGGCTCGGCAGGGCAGGGCAGGACATGCTCAGCACAGGCGAGGAGGGGAGAAGTGCAGAGCCAGGGAAAAACGCAGGCAGGGGTCTCCCCTGAGAAGGTCCGGGTTCGGTACTGCCAGACCCTGCTCGCCCGGGGACCCCCAGNGGGTGGGGACAGTGCCCGGGCGGAGCGCGGCTCAGAAGAGCCGAGCACAGCCCAGCCCAGCACGGCAGAGCCGCGGCGGAGCGCGGAGCGGCGGTAGCACCGCCGGGCAGCGGGCGGGGCGGCGCGGCGGCTGTAGTGCCGGTGAGTGCGCCCGTCCCTTCGCGGGGCTGTGTGACCAAATAAACCGGGCGGCTCCGGCTTATTTCTTACATCGAGCGAAGCTCCCCGCGGCTCCGTGCTGGAGTAGCGGCGGTGCGGAGGAGCCGCTGCCCATGCGGGGGTCGCCGGNGCCGGCGTTCCCTCAGCGCCTGAGAGAGAGGGAGGGGGAGACGGGCTGCGTCCGCTGCGGCGGGAGAGGAGGCGTTCGGGATCAGAGCTGCTTCTCCGACGTGGGATAACCGGCGGGGAGCGGCAGGCAAGCCCAGAACCGCTTCAGGTGCTCGCTCGTCTCCTGCGGGCGGCCGGGGAGGGTCGCGCTCTCTCCGGCCCCGCGGAGCTGAGGCGCCCTCAGCCCGCGCCCCGGCGGGAGCGCTTCAGCCGGAGTTGTGCTCAGCTGAAAGCGTCGCGGTGCCGTGCCCCAGAGCCCGCCCGCGATGTCCCGCGGGTCCCCATGGCTGTTCCGGCCGTTCCCAGCCCGCAGCTGGGCTTGCAGAGCCCGCCTGTGAAGGGCTTCTCCCGCCTGTGGCAGCCCCGTCCTGGCGGCTCGCTCAGCGCGCCGCAGAGCGTGTGTACGCCCCGAGCGCTGGCCATTAAAAGAGCTAAACTTGAGCGTTATTTGTCGAGGTAATTCTGCTCCTAGTGAGCTTTAAGGTTTGAAGTTTTAAATTCCGTTGCAGAAAGAGCTTAGTGATTAAAATTTAATATTAAAGCATCAACTCAGTTTTAGATTCGAATTCGCATTTCTGATGTATCGCTGTTAACGCTCACTTTTTAAAAATGCTCATCGCTATTACCTAATGTTAAGGCACGCGAATTCCCCCATGTGAACATGGGAATGAGCAATTAAAGCATTAAACTTGTCAGGAAGTGGCTGTAACTTCTTGCGGTGCTGGTGGCAAGGTGGGAAGAGTTTGATACCTGTGGGAGCAGACGGAAGATGTGCAGGTGTCCGTGTGTTACCCATACCCATCTCCTCCGTAGAGGTAACCAAAGGCACTGGGTGGGGGAAAAATAAGAAAAAAGGAACATGGATTGCTACATGTTTTTACACATATGAATTTTCTCCTTCCCACACCACTTTGTTTTGTTTCAATCAGATCGATGGATGATCTCCCATATATCAAATGCTCCACGCATCCTGCTGTTAAAGGGCTGCTTAAGACCTGCATAATGTGTATGAGTTTTGTGCTGTTAATCACCTCCGAGCTCAGGTTCTTCAATTCTCCCCTCGTTTTTGGTGTAATCTGGTGATTTAGTCTAATGGAAAATGACGCCATTCTGTGTAGGTGAGAGGTGTTTACCAAAATGTTGTAGCATAGGTTGAGCCAAATGTCTCTTTAATGGTATTTTATCCTCTCAGTGAAATTAGTATGTTTCAAATAAAGCTACAAAGCTGCAGTCATAGAGCTGCTGAAACTTTAGATTGTTATCCCCTTCCATCAATTTTGTGATACTTTTCCAGATTCTGTCAGGTCTTTGTTGAATTTTTTTTTTGTTTTGTTGTTTGTTTGTTTGTTTTTTTTTTCTCTTAAGCCAAGAGGCTTGGACCAGATTCACGCTTTGTTGTTTTACATCCACTGTATTTTTTAAAATTACTCTAGCTTGGTTGAGTGTGATGAGGAATAATTGCCACGGGAAGGGAGGGAGCAGGAATGGTTGATGGCTTTTTTCTAAGCTGTGGGTTGTCTACAGAATTACACAGGGCAGCCTAAGATGTAATACAATGTGAAAGCTTGTGGCAATGTGAAGTTTCCTGTTAAATGCAGTCATGAGTTCCAAAATTTGACCTCATGAGACTGTTTGTCCTGTATTTTCACATCCTCTAGTCTAGTTTGAGTTGGGATTTTTAAATTTGCATTGAGTTTGTCTCCTCATAACCATTGTCAGCGATTTGCTCACATGTAGATGAAAGATATTTATGAACGTGTCAGTCGTCCACTTTCATATTCAGGGGCGAATAGTTCTAGGAACACTATTGTTGTAATAAGTCTCTTGAAATTTATTCTGTTGATGTAAGTGTTGTATTTATGTGTAACTTAGTTCAGTTTGTGATCTTGTGTATCACAAAATGTAGCAGTGAAAATGGGTTAGTGCTGGTAGGATTCTTCACAGCAAGATCTGGCTACTCTCCGCTCTTTAAAGGCTTTTTCAACTAGTGTTTTACTTCTCAAAATTTCAGATTTGTTTTTTGGGTTGCTCATCATCAGTGAAGACACATTTTTGGCATGCCTGAATACCTTTTAAAATAATTTCTAGCAATTTGTGTTCTGTGTGGGCAATACATTATTCTGTCTGTGTAAAGCACAGGCTGAATTAATATAGGATACATCTGTCCTATACTCAGTCTTCAGGCTGTTCTTATCTGAATTAAGCTGTGTGTTCAAAATAACGTTAAAAATTGGTGTGTAAGCGTTGTTTTAAAAGTTAATGTTTGGTTTCTTCTGTTTTATATACACTTGCATATCTCTGATACAGTGTAATGGGCAGATGGTAGGGAAAGATGTCTGTATAGTCAGCTGTAATTAGTGATAAATGTGTCTTTAGCAATATATACATACTCTGTATGTATGAAAAAACAGAGGAGTTAAATTTGGAAATATCTTAAAAGATTTTGGGTTTAATTCATGTCTTCCCAGCATGGTCTTGTGAACTTGATGACTAAACATTAGCAAAACTTAGAGGTGGAGGAAATAACATACCATGTATTCCTGCAGGAGGAAAGGAAATATTTCCTGAATCTTGAATTACTGACTTGACAGAAGGACACATTTTCTGTAAACTTCTTTGTTAAATAGCCCGGGACATAAAGCTAGCCACTTCAAGACAGAAAAATTAATCCTATAGTTCAGTAATAACTGTGAAGTTTTTGGTACTTATTTTCCCTCTGTACTTGGCATTTAAAGCAGTACAAAATGACAGGGATGTAAGGATGCATTGATCCCATTAAGAATGTATTTATTTATGGTGTAAACCCCTTAGTGCAGTCACTAGATGAGTTATGTTGGAGAAGGTCTGTAGCAATAAAGCAATGTGAGAATAGTTCTTTGCCTGCTTGTGGCTTGGGTAGTTCTCAATAGCATCTCGTTTGGTGGCCTTAATGAAGTATCTGTGATAAAGAATTGTTCTTACGTGGTGTGATTAAAATATCAGCTCTAAGGTCGTGTTCTGGTTTGTTTAATACACTTCAAAGCTAATGATTATGAGAACTGCAGACCGTGGCTAATGTGATAAAAGCTGTGTGAGTTATCCATGTCCTTCTTAGGCTTTTGGAGTCATTGCAGAGCAGTTGTAGCTGTGAGATGGGAAAAGAGGAAATTTCTTATTCATACAAGCTAATGAGTTAAATGTGTGTATGGCTTTTGGGTTAATGAGATTTGACCTCCTGTGTTGTAAAGGGGTTTTGGTTTAGTTCAGTGTTTAAATATTATGATAATTGTTGAGAAATATTTTTGCAGACCTTGAGACTCTTCTTTCAGGAAGAATCAATAATGACAAGTGATTTACTGTCTTGAAGAAGAAAGTTAAAACAATGTGGTTGTATTTAGTTTTAACCAGCTAGCTTCCAATTTATAGGCTGACTGTCTTTGCACTAATTTATGTACTTTATGTACTTCAGCCCTGAAGTCTTGCATCATTATATCTAAAGAAATAATTGCTTAATAATGCTCTCTGTTTCTGCTTTGCTCTGTGTGTCTGACAGTTCTAACTCCGTGATGGCTTGATGGGCCTAATGGACAATCTGCTGCTTCCAGAAAGATCTGTTCTGTCTGAATCAAAACTGAAGCTGTGCCATATGTGCAGGGGGATGTCTCAAATGTACAAACCAAGCACTTGTTAGCCAGCAGTGATCTCCCCAGACCGTGGAAGAGCTGCAGCTCCCGTGCTTTTCTGTTTTCCTCTTATTTTTGTCATGCATGTTTCTCTGCGTGCAGTAGGTTTGGGGGGACTTCCTCATCTCAGAAAAGAGAACTGTCATTTCCTTTTTAACCTTTCTGCAGAACACACTAAAGGCTTTTGCTTTTGCAGTTCTGAGGATGTTGCTCAGATAGCACAGAAAGCAAGTGCTTTAATTACTTTTGCAGTAAGACAAAATGCCCATACATGGCTCACCAGTTGCATTTTGCATCTGGTGCTGTTTGAGCAGCAGTGCCATTCCAGCCTTGATTCTCATGTGGAAGTTTGGAGTGAGCTGGAGGACTTGGACATCTACTTTTCACTGTGATGTTTTTAACTGCCCTTGGCATGTCAAGGTAGTGTTAAGAGCGTGGGTACTTTGCCAAAGACAGCCTGTCGGAACTCCTCAGCATCACTCCGCCACAGGAGATTGCCTCCTTCCCTGGCAGAGCAGCAAAGTGCCAGGGTTTGGGGACTGTCTCCATGGCTGAGGTGATGTTTGCTGCCCTAGTTTTCCCTATACATCTCAATTATGTAAGCTAGAGTTGGAAAGAAAGGTCTAAAGATTTAAGACATCATTTTTTAATTGGTACACCAAAACTGCCCTTTTCCAATGCTTTTCTTTCCATGTTTAAATTAAAGCAGCTCCTGGAGCATTTAATGACTGTGTACTTCACACAGCAATTGGAGTTCACTGAAGCAACTCATGTTTTCTCTCCCAGATATCTTTTTCTCAAAAGAAGCATTTGCTCCAATTTCTAAACTATTTAAAGCAATTAATCAAAACCTAAGACGACAAGAACAGCTTACTGTAACATCAGGTCTTCAACTTGAGATGAGGTTCATGCAAAGGGAAGGTGCCCAAGTCCCCATGAGTGTGTGTAAAGCCTGTAGGTGAATGATGACCTTTTCATCTGCTAAGAGATATGAGAAGTGGGAGGAAGAAGACAGGGGAGCCGAGTTATTTTTACTGTAAATATGTCAGTTTATTGACTTGTTAATTTCAGATTTATTCAAAAAAGCAGGAGGAGGAAACAGTAATGTCTGCCAAAAACAAAGTAATTAGTGGGAGTTGAAAGATGTCTAATGACTCTTACAAGTACTAAAGAGGAATAAACTAGTCTCTTATTAAACTGGATATGGACTTTTAAAACACTGTAGTAATTCTATTTAATCTTTGAAAGCATGTGCAATTGCATATGGTGACTAAAAACCTCTTTAATAAAGTAACATTGTTTATTCACAGTAACATTGCAGGCAGAAGGTGAGGTTTTGATTAAAAAAAAAAATTAAAAAAACAAAGCTGACTCCACACTTCTAAAATAAGGGTTCAGATATCACTTGACAAAGCTGATGTTTGAGTTGAAGATGACAGAAGAGTTTTAGATTAATGCTTAATGTGCCTGCTACACTTCCTTGGTGTAGTGTAACAAACATGATCTTGTTTCCTGACTGCATGTGCTATGGAGTAGCTTCTTTTTTATGTGCCAAGGGACTGTGGTTGTGATCAGTCCAGTCACAGGATTCATCAACACATCTGCTGTCCTGGTTCTCTCTGTCCAAGGGAGCTGTTGGTGGAGATCTGCAGCCTGAGGAGCTGGGAAGAAGAGGACAGCAGTGCCTGAGAATCCTAGGAGAAGCGAGCCAAGTGTTAGGAAGAGCAGCCATCCAGCAGCTGGAATGTAAACCTGGGAGATGCAGAGCTGAGCCTTTTTATTCAGTGCTACTCTGGTCTGTGGTTGCTGTGATCTCATTTCCATCCTGCAGTAATGTTGACTTAAGTGTGACAGATAGGGATTATGTGTTGTCCCCAGCTGGTAATAGTGAAAGTCTGGGAGGGCTGTTTTGCCTTTGCCTCGGGTCATTCCTCTGCATCTGAATTGGGCCTTCCCTCCTGATCTGCTGGCCTGGTTTATCCACCTCCCCCTGTGCCCAGGCCTGTCCATGAGGATCTCCCTTTCCATGCTCTATTTTCCTCTGCTGTGCCCACGGTGCTCTGTGCTCCTGCAGTGTGTGCTCACAAATCTCTGCTTCTTTTAACCTCCAAGGCTCCTGACTTCAGCCACCTGAAAATGCCACTGCAAGGACACAGAACTGTGTTTGTGGTGCTTTGAAGCTGCAGTTATTCGTGTTCTTCCTGGTGCCTTGTGCTGTGCATGCCTGGCTGCAGCTCCCCAGTTCACTGTCACCTGTGTGGTCACTGTGGACACCAGCTCTGCTTGCTCTTGGTTTGCTGCAGGACAGTGCCTTGGATTAGTCCACCCCACACCTCTGAGGCACAGGGAATGCCCTGGTGTCACCAAACCCCACGGGGATTTTAGAGCTTTTAGAGTCTCTACTTGCTCAGGAGCTATTTGGCATCATCTGTAGCTGACAGTTTCCATCTGCTCTTCCTACAGTGCCTCTGTTAAAACACTAAAGAAAGCAGGATATTAGATGTATGGGAAGATACCAAGGAAAACAAATATCAGAAAAAAAGCGAGCAGAAATATTTAATTACAGGGGATACGGAGCAGCGGGGCATGTAAGATACCCATGACAGTGAGTAAGAATCAAATTGACTGTAAGTAGATCTATTCTGAGGGGATGATATGCATGAAGCAAAAAATGCCATTAGTAGTTTATCATATAGAAATGTGAGGGAGGAAAATGTGCATGCAATATTAAAACACAGTGCACTTGTGGATTTGACATAACAGATAGCAGGTCCCCATATATGAAGTGACAGCAAAATACCCTTTAGTTGCAAGGGGACAAGCTTTCACTCAGTCAAAGTGAAAACAAGTTCTTGAAGTGATGGAAGCATATTTCCTGAGAAGAACACGAGGACATCTTGTATTTGGAACGGGAGAAAAGCAGCATAAATTCAAATCTGCATCTAAGAATTGTTACAAGGAGCTGGGTCTCATAAGGATCTTTGTTACCTGTAGTGAAAGCCCTATGGAGATAGAGGTATGAAAATGTGTTCCCACTATTTGTCATTTCAGGATTGGTAGAGACTAATTAAATTGATTTTCACCATCCTTTCCTAATCCTTTTCTATGTAACTATCCTATTCTGGAGTTATTACTTAATTCCTTAGGAAGTGTAGGGCTTTGGAAGAATCCATGGAAATATTGCTGAAGCACTGAGAGAGCAAGGACAAAATTAAATTTTTGCTTTCAAAGGCTCTAGGATTATCCCAGGAGCTCAGAGAAGGTAACACCAATGGATTGGTTAGTTTTAAGGGAAGAAGGTAAAAAACTTGCTTGTATTTAGTTCTTTTGGTAGTGGACAAGTCACTTAATCTTTACTTAACCTAGGCTTCTCCAGTATGAAATGAAAACAGACTTTTCCTACTCATAAAATCTGTGAATGGCTGTGAAGCATCTGGGGTTAAGGTAAAGGTCTATTTGACTGTGATTAATGCTTTTAACAACCTCAATGTATATAAGCCGTGTAAGCAACTAGCTGGGCATGTAATTCATCAGGCATGGTGCTCTTTGCTGTCTCAGAGCAGCTTGGTATAGATTTTTAGAGACACTAGATTGTTCCTATTACTTACTTGAAGGATAAATTGCAACATTTATCATGGCCTTCCCATTTTTATTTTGTAAATCTTTCAATACAATGGTTGAAAAACACTTTGAAAGCTAATAAGTGCAAATCCCAGATATTGTTGGAATTGTATTTTGCACCATCCTGATCAAAGTAACAAATAGCATCAATAGACTTGCACAACACATAAATATTATGTATTTTCAAGGAGGCCATTAGAACACAGCATTCATTTGGAAAATATTTGGAATAATAATCTATCATTCACTCATAGAAGATTTCAGTGTTGAGTTGAGTTTCAGTCAAGAAAATACTTGATATCCTTTTGAAACAAGAAATTGTGCCATCACTGAAGCCTTGCAAGGTTGTGCAGAGGCAGGAAGCAGCATATTAATGTGAAATTTCCATCTTTTTCACGCTTAAATGGAGCGGATCTGAAGACAGTTCATTCAACAAAGTGGCAATTTGGATCTATTTTACAGAGCTCACTTGAGGCAATGTGCTCTTGCTAGTTTGCTTTAAATATGGAGTCTGAGACTATGGAAGTTTTTGCATATTTCAGTTACTATTAGTTCTGTTTGCTCAAATTTTACCTGGTTGACTAGAGAAATAAAGTTTTCCTGGGTATCTTTTGGCATATACAAAATCTAGTTAATTAAGACATGCTATACTTTTTCCCCAGAGTCAAAGTATAATGTTCAGCTGGCCGACTTGCATGAATAATCCATCACTGTGAATCATTAATTTAGAAGACAAGCTATGGTAATTGATGTCTTTATGCAAGCTATGGAAATGCTTAGGGAAATGGCTTATTTTTTTTCTTTAGTTAGTTCCTTTTTTTTTTTTTTTTCCATTTGCTTTGGAATATTTCTAGGCCTGAGTAGTGTGGGTTCTGAAATGGATTCACCTGAGGTTAACGGTGTCTGTGGGAATGGGATCTCTTTCTTGGGTTTGACTAAAAATCTGAATATTTTTCATCTGAAAAACTGTTAAAATTGTAAGACTTAACCTTGAACTAATCTTGTGTGCATATATTGGATGAACACTTTAAGTTTTGGAAGTTTCTAGGAAAAGGATGTGGCATGGTCATCTTAGCAGTGGCTTTAATGTGGTAAAAATGCCTTTAAAAATTCCTGTCATTATTTGGTAATGCAAACAGGGATTGCAAGCACTACCTACTGGGTAAGTTGGTGTTTAGACCTTCCTGTATCACAGTCTGAGTTACCAGCATGTTTTTATATCAAATTAAGCATATAAAAGGCTGAGACAGCCTTTTATATTGCTGGAATGACTATATATATAGTTGCAATATATATATTTTATTGGAATATGTACATTTGAAGATAATTTATTACATAATTCATAAAGCTCACCTGTGTGTTACATTATACTGTAACCATCATGTCTGTGTGGCATGGAAAGTTACTGACTTTGTTTCCTTTCTGGAAATCTCCTCACTTTCACTCATAATTAAAATATGAGGTTTGCTACCAACTTACAATTATTTTGTCTGTCTTCAGAACAAGGGAGAGGCAGTTGGTTGGTATTGAATGGGAGCCAACAGCTTGGTGACATTTCAAAAGTGGGATATCAATAACCCATATAAGACTTAAAGCATATAAATATTATATAATAATGTCATATATGCAAAATATTATAAGGTCTTTCTATTTATGTTGATGGGATTTGGACTATAAGTACATGGTACTATGGTGGTTTTTATTCCATAGAGGAAGCTTCCTGAATATTTCTTGTGTGTTCTGCAGCTGAAATGCAAGGTGGACCATTTCTATGGATAGATTTAAGATGTAACAATTCTGAAAATGAGCTGGCAGGCTTATTTTGTGTTCTTCTTTTTTACCCTCAAATATCTACTTCCCATTTAGGCATCAAACTAGAAGCTTATTTGATCTCATGTGCTTGGCTGCTCCTGTTTGTTCCCAGCTGAGCCCTGATGTGCTGCACTTTGAGAAATCCAGCCTGAATTCTGACACTGTACACAGGAGCAAAAAGAGAACATGTTCGCAATAAATTCGCATTTGAGCTGAATTCAAATAGGCTTTGCTGTTTGGGTTCAGTTTCATAAGGTAGGAGAGGTGAAATGCTGCTGATAGCTGCAGTTATTGAAAAATGGTAATCACAACTTTCATAAAGTGAGATAAGCCATGTTTATTAATGCTTTCTGTGGACATAGAGTGACTTGGCCCTGGGACATTAAATGCCTAAATAGGCTGTGTAATTAGCTTTTTTCCACTTACAGATCAAGCAGCTAAACACACAACATTTTCTGAGTAGCTCGAATTATTTTTGTCATGTTAGTTTAAGCCAAGGGAAAACAATTCTAGTTTTTCAGGTTTTTTAAATAAAATCAGAGCTGCACAGTGAACAGAACTGGGGTCCTGAGGAGCTTTCTATGCCAGCCATAAAACGGGGACAACTTCTGTGTTTCTATCGCTGACACAGAACAGAGATCTGAACCTTATTGGGTCTGCTTTGGCAAAGGATTCCAAAATCATTGAACCAAAACCACGGAATGTAGTGGATATGGGTAGAGACCTCCCCAGGCAACCTTTTCCAGAGCTTTCTTGTGTTTGCCAGCAAAATTCTATTGTTTAAGTCTGGCCTCGTGTTGTCTTACTACAGCTTGAAACTCAGCTTGTCCCATCCACTGTGTGTACACAATCAGATCAGTATTTTAATGGCTCTTTTCTTCTCCCTCCATGATTGATATCAAAGAGAGGGACTGAAATAAAACATCCCCAAACTGGCCAAGTTTGAGCTTTTAAATCCGTATTAATTTCATACTTGGCTACCTCAACTGGCATCATTGTTAGTCCAATTAAAAAATAAACACCCGCCGTAAAGAATTTACAGCCAGGCTGTTCACACTCAATCCTAGGGGAAAATTACTTAGGCATAGGGAATACTCCTGGTTTTTGAAAGGCACTGCTTGAGTGCCTGCCAAATGTAAGCATTTTTCCCCACAGTAACCACCTTGACCTCTTTGACAGTATCATAAACCAAATAAATACACAGCAATATCCACACTTGGATCAGGACATTACAGGGGAAAATTTCTAGTCTGGATTCCTGGATAAAGTAATCTCAGCAGTTCTTGGAGGGAGTGAGTGGGGAGTTGCCAGTGTCAAATAGGAGGTAAATATTTCCCTCCCTGAAACAATTCAGCAGAAAGACCCCTGGAAATCTGAACAACCTGAGGACTTTGAGGTAGTTAAGCTCTAATTTTGTAATGTCATGGTTTGACTCTTTCTATATAAGACAGGTTAAACGAGTAGGACCTTTAAAATGAGAACAAGGAAATGTTTGTTTAATAAGGCTCCAGTAAAGATTTTTCTCCCTAATGCAAACTCGCTGAATGGGAGTGTAAAAGTGTTTGAGGTTAGGGATCAGCTGTGGCCATTCAGGCTTGTAATTACAGCTGTGATAAGTGTGTTTTCAAGTCTTGCTGTGCTAAGAGTTTTCTTAATCCATTACTTTACTAGGCCTTTCATTGCCCCTCCTAGTACATTGTAACAATTCCTGAAAACTTGTGAATCATGGGAAAACAAGTGTTAGGCTATTAATTTCTGGCTGTATAAAAACGAGCTTGAGTCTTGCCAGGGCCAGTGCATGGCCATGTGTGACTTCACTAATACTGTATTTAGGAGCCACAAAGCACACAAATTACAATTCTGTGTGGTGGAGACTGGAGTGTTTGAAGTCACTGAGGGAAAAATGTACTGAACTTTTAGTCCATTATTGGTAGCCTTGGTTACTGTGGGCTTTGGGAGCTGGAAAAGAGATATCTCCTGGTTAAGGCTGGATATCTTCTGCTATTGGCTTCCCTATATTTTTATGGAAGCAAGCACTGATGTCTCAGCTGTTTGCTCTTTAAGTGCAGAAATCCATGCCACTGAGTGTCCCATGGGATTGGACACTGGATACAGTGGAGCTGCTGTCACCTCTACACAGGCACTTAGCTCCTTCAAACAACAAATCTCAGTGCTCTTCACTTCAAGGTAGTATAATTCAGTATATTCTGCCATGGATGAGTTGAACAAAGAAGAAATAAACCTGAAAGTAACTTTAGGTGAATGATTTCATGCTCTGAAGTGGGCCAGCTGTAATTTTAGTGTCTCATGTGCCCCAATGATAAACTTTGTGATCATGAGACAGAGGTGGCCGTGCTGCACCGTCCACAAGGTGCACAGCTGATCTCTGTGTGCTGCCTCAAGGATTAGCAGAGTTTTTGTGCAATGAAAGATGAGCTGTTGCCCACTTACACCTGGGGATGTATTTGGATCCAGTGGAATAACTGTCCTGTGGTGACTAACTAAAAAAATGTGTGTGATTTGGGCACTGCTTCTTGTCCAGCTGCAGCAGCTCCAGGAGGTTTGTATGAGGCAAGGCGTTCTGCCTGCTTGTTGCCTAATGAGTTTGCTGCTGAGACAGATTGACTGAAAATTAAAATATTTTTTCTTCTGTGACTCTGTTGATGGAACTGCTTGGCACAAACTGGGCCTGAATTCGTTGCTTTGAGGTGCAGCTGTCCACCTTGCTGATTTGACAACTTAATTTAGACATAACAATCAGATAACCCGTGGAAAGTTTGAAAATTTGGATCTTATACACAGGCACAAGAATTCAGGTTGGCCTACTTAGTTTTGAAAGCCACGCTAATTAAAAAGATTAACCTAATTTTAAGTGTGTGTGTATGTTACCCACCAGTGTAAAATGTTGGATGCACGTGAATCATAGCTTGTCATACAAAAACCAGGAGCGGTGTCACAGTCTCTCCAACAAAAGGTAGAATTAATTTTAACTTGTCATAAGAAATCCTTATCAAAACACCTGAGACTTGCTGGAAAAGAGGCAGTTTGGTTTGGGGAGGGGAGGCAGTGAGATTTCAACCTTCAGTTTTCATTCTGGATGTTGGAAATTATTTGAGCCCTTTCTTTAAGGTACTGAAGTTTTCAATTTATAAAAGTCTTACAAAAAAACAAAACCAAAACCAAACCACCCAACCAAAATCCCCAAACATGCTGTGTACAACACAGCATGAGTGTGTTCCTGGAGCCTCAGGGAGGTTGTGTAGATGTGAACCAGCAGAGCACAGCACAAGTGGTCTGTTCCTCCAGTGCTTTGTGATTGCTCTTGTTCATGGGAATTGCTGCAGCATTTACAATCAGGTCTAACGTGATGCAAACTCCTCTGTGTGGGAGAATAAGCAAGATTAAGACAAATTTAGCTCCCTCCATGTGGTGTTTAAATGGCTCATCATGGAGTGGGTACTTGGAACAGCGTCAGTTCCCATAAACACAAAGCAATGAGGCTTGAACAGTGAGCACAGAAGTGAGCTCCAAGGCCAGATCCCACCTTCCAGGCACAGCTTGAATGCTGGACTCTGAACTGAGCTGTTTTGTCCGTGGTGAGCCAAGAGTGATGTTTCAATCGCCACAAGCCTCCGAGGCCAGGATAAACAAAACTATCAGAACAAAAATGCGAATATTTTATTCCCCCTAGTAAAGGAGGCTTGTTTTTTGACTCTGACTGAAAAAACTGTATTTTGTTGGTCATTGTGCATCTTCTGTTGTGGATAAGATGCCCGCACAGCAGGGAGTAGTTTTTCCTCCCTGCCTTTCTGTTTCTAACTGTCCCGTTTATCCCTTAAAGCTGCTGTTGTTCCAGATAGTCTCATTCACAATTCAGAAACACATGCAGGGCACCAAGCTTACTTCTTGTTTTCATGCCCTGCCAGCTCTCCCAGTTTGAACAGCATGAGGCTGCTACTGTCCTATTTGTTGGCTTTTTGTGTTTTTTCCTTAAGTTGGTAAGATCATGGATGCTTGTGAAGAAACAAGAGGGAGGAAGGATGTGAATGATGATGTGGAGATAAAAGCAAGAGGATTTTAGTGGCAGTTCTGTCCACTGGGGCATACTGGGTGGTTTATTCCTTCTGTCTAGATCTGAGTTGTCTGTATTGGTGTCTGGAGTCTTGTCTGTAATGGGGCAGATGTCCTGGTTGCTTGTTTTTTTTAGATATTTGCAGAGCTGCTCTCAAGTGGAAGAAATATAAAACCAAAGTTGTGGAGTTGGGGAAACCACGGAGATAAGAGAGACAAATGAAAATATTTGAGAATGTATGGAAAATACCAGCAAAGCAAATAGCAGTGGTGCTGAGGCCTGAGAGGCAAGAATTGGAATTGTCCTTAGGGTGGGAGGAAAGAGGAGTTTAATTTTCTTCTCCACATGGAATTCCCATGCTTCTCACTCCTTTGGGAAGATCAGTGATCAGCATCCTTCAGATCAAAAAGAAATTCTTATGGAATGCCTTGTTGGGAGTTTTCCACTGTGTAGAATACAAAGTGAAAAATTCCTGCTACTGGCTGAATTTGGCATAGAGATTATTCTGTAATTTTTGGAAAAAAAGTCTGTACTTTGTAACAGATGTTATTCTGCTATGTTAGAGAAATATTTGGAGAGGCTTAATGCTAATTTTTTCTCTCAGTTACTGATTTTGCTGAAATGTCCTTGCTCAGTGACTCCATTTTGCTGGTTCAGAACTGAACCCCCTCTGAGCGACTCTTCTTTCTCACCCTTTTGTCCCTGCAGACTTTGTGCTAGACCAGCTTTAGAGCCTTTTGTCATTCTCATTTTGTGCCCGGGCCGTGGCTCTGCTGGTTGGGCTGGGCGCACTTGCCAAAACAGCTTTTTCAGCTGGTTTTAAACCCGGGCTTTCCTAGGCCCTGCCTGGTTCCTGGCCGTGCCAGGACAGCTCTGTCAGCTGGTGGCCATGTCCTGGGCACCGGTGCCAGGGCTGCCGGGGGAGGGCTCAGCACAGAGCTGTTGCTGCTGTCAGGACAGGCTCTCTGAGGTGTGCAGCTGCTCCCAGCAGTGACTGTGGCTGGCTGGAAGCTCAGCAGTGGCTGCTGCAGTCCTGAGTCTTCCATGGAGAAAGGGACCGTGGAGCAGAGAAGCGTTGGAGGAGCGGTGTCCGTGCGTTATAAACAGCAGTCCTGCTAATGATGAATTGCTGCTGGTAATTAATCAGGGTATAACATCTACTTTGAATGCTGGGGTTAATTGTTTTGGGGTTTTTTTCTAAAGCAGTCTGTGTCTTATTACTGTACTGTAAGAAAGTAATTCTGATCTCAGAAGTGTTAACAGAAGTGAATAATAACTCTCCTGGCGAGAGGGACGTTACCTAAATGCAAATGGAGCCCAGTGCTGATTGCAAGGCTGAAGCCAGTATTATTTTGTAGGAAAACAAGCTGGTTTGTATGTCACGCTTCCTTTCAGTTCATGCAGTGACAGACTCCTCTTCTGAAATCCTGATACATTTTAATTAACTTTCTTCATCATCTTGACATAGCTATACCGTAGCCTGATCTCTTTTCTTCTGAAATCCTTGTGAAGGGAGCTGGACAAGGTATGGAAGAATTAACTTCTACTTTGATCTTTCGAAATGGTGCTTCACACCATATACTTCTTCTATTTAGTTATTCTGGGATGATTTAAAGATTGTCATTCTTCATTGTATTTTGTTAAGGATATTTGAAAACTTTCCTGAGTTAGTTGATGGGCTTTTAAAAGGCATTCAGCAAAGTCTCCTCCAGAGATGCACAATTTCTAGGTACTTCTCATGCAGCGTTCCCTACTCCTACGACCCTAAGTAGTGAAGGGTTCCTGTTCTGTTGTTTCTTCCTAATTAGTTGTGTCTTTCAGTCCTCCTACTTTGGAGGGTTTAAAATTGGCTGTGAGAGCTTGTATAATGCCAGGCAAAGTACATAGCCTAATGTAATATATCTGAAGTGACTTTATGTATAAATAGGGAGTTGCAAGAAAAACGCTTGAAACACTGTATTCCAAACTCACTTGCTGTAAATGCTTCCACAGAATGTATTATTAATATATTTTGGTTCTGCTGAAACTGTAATATCATCATGCATTACAGCAATATCTGTGACATAAGTGACAGCTTTCATCACTTATAAAGCTACGCTCCAGTACATGCAGGAATCTCGCCTTTAGACTCCAGCTGCAGTGATTGCAGCTGGCAGTTGCATATGGTGAAACTTAGCTAACTGCCCTTTTAATTAAGTTGTACTGGGAGCTTGCTACTGGGAGCTTGATGATCATCTGAATTTCATGGGAAAATAACAGAAATGGGACTTATTGTAAGTAAGGAAATTTGTGGTACGTGCAAGAGCAGGCAAGAAGTTGTTCTTGTGTCTAAAATAACTGATTGCAGTGTTCTGTCTCTGCTGTTTCTGATAGAAAGAGACTACTACAGAATTAGATCTCACCCTTCCTTTCCCAGATAGTCCTAAGGAAGTCTGAGGGAGGAAAAGGAATGCTGCTGTCTCATTTGGGGCATCTTCCCTAGATGGTTGCACCCTGAGTGGGAGTACTGCATTGGCCTTTTCACTCAAAAGGAAAATCACTGCAGAGGTAGAACGTGTCAGAATTGGTTCTTGAGAGCCTCTGAGACCCAACTTCCCTTCCTGTGTCTGGGCGTTGTCCCTCCTTCCACAGCAGATCGGGTCAACATCTTCACCACCAGACCAGTGTGTGTGAGAGTGGCCTCAGAGAGCTGTGCAGGACTGGCAGCCCTCACTGGAACAGAAATGGGTGTTCAAAAACCACCAAAACCAACCAGTCTGTGCCTAATTAAGATGCTTCTATGGAACTTGACAGGTACACTCCCGTTTTGGTCTGCTGAAAGCAGATCCTATGTAGTATTTCAATCACAAGCCTTGAAGCTCTTCCCAGTCAGGCTTTGCTGACTTTTTCAGATGAGCCACAGGCACACCCCCCGTTCTGAACCTTTAGAATCCCCAAGTTCCATAATGCTTCAAATCTTTTCCTTCACAGAGCTTGTGGGTTTTGTGTTTTCTTATTTATAGCTCTTACTTTGTGGGGCACACTGGAGCTGTCAAAAACAAGGCACTCTGCCAAACTATTTCTAAAAATTTGTTTTTCCTAGACAGAAGAAACAGAGAAATTGCAGATGAGTCCTCCCAGTTGCAGGCCTTATAGCAGCAGAGTTGGAAACAAGACCACCTTTTTTAATTGTCTAGACATGTATTTAGATGTTCGCTTTAGGCTATTCAAATTTAAGTATTTTGGACATGGCTTCTCAGCATCTCTTTTTATTTTTTAATTGGAGCTGAGGGAATATGCTTGAGGAAGAGCAATTAAGACAACTTTGGCTTGCATAATTGCCTCAGCAGGTTAGTGACTCAGTGCCAAGCTCCATGAAAGTTTAAAAACATTTGGGATTGAATGGAAAAAATTGTCAATATGAAATTTTTCAGTTTACTATTTACCTTTCAGGTTTTCTCAAAGCTCCTGGTGCCATGGGGTTATTTAAAAGGCAGAAATAAAGAATCCTGAAGGGCATGACTTGGCTGTGTGTTGGAGAGCAAGGTTTTAGTGTGGTCCAAACACTTCCTATAGAATGACTCTTCTTTGTCTTAGTCACTCTCTACCGGAGGTTTAAATGCCCTACTATTTCCTATATCCTTATTGTGCTGCTGTCTAATGAAATTAACCTCGAGGTTTCCTGCTCCAGAAGGCAATGACCCCATAATTGACAGATGGTGATAAAATCCCTTAACTTATTAATAAATGTTAATAAATGAGATGTAGATGTCATTGCACTGAGGCAAACAGATTCCAGCAAGCTCAGTGGTTCCACACGTGTGTGTAGAATCTGTGCTTGACAAGGTCAGATGCTCACATAAGCTAAGGGTAAACATTTTTTAGGGATAAACATTTTTTGCAGCACAGAAAATGTAAGTACATCCCCTAATATGAAAGAGCTGCCTTGCTGGCTAAATGTAACACGTGTCATAGCTAGCAGTGATGTGCCTGCCTGCCGTCAGGAGGAATGTAGAATCTCCCAGGGTTGTCACCACTTCCAGGGACTGCAGTACTTCTAATACCCAGAATACTTTGTAGATCCCTTCATGTGCCGCCTGCACTGTCCTTGATAGCTGTAGCTTAAAGCATTTTATGGACATTTAGTTATTCTCGCATTTCCTTGGCTATATTCTGCTGGTTATGAGCAATAACACCTCCTGAACTGCAGATCTGTTGCTGTGAGAATTGATTTGCCTGCTCTCACCTCCAGGCAGGCTCCGTGTGGCGGCCCCACGTGAACACGGCCCAGTGCATGGGGTGAGCACTGCTGGCTGGGGGTTCCCCAGCAGGATTTTTGATGCCCTTGCACTGCTGTCCCCTGGGGCACCTGCCTGTTCCCCTGGCTGTGGAAATGAAATTATTTCTCAGGTGGAGCCAGCTCAGGTTCGAGCTTTGTTCCACAGTCCCTGTGCTGGAGGGAAAGAGGGGCTGAGTGCCGGGGAGGAAAAGGGAGATGAACACAGTGAGCAGCTGATGGGAGGAGGTGTCATGTTACTTCTGTGGGATTTTCCTGAGGTATAACCACAATGTTCTAGAGGTGAGAATGCTTCTGCTCCGGTAGGGTTGGCTGGAGGTGCAACTTTTGCCCAGTCTTCAAACAAAAATCTGACAGGTTTGATTCTTGGACAAAGCAGAAAGGACTGAAAAGGCAATTCTTGCGTTGTTGTGCAGTGGAGAGAGTAGGTTTGTAAGAAGCTTGGGGTTTGTGGTAGCAGCCACATTCCCCTGTTGCTGTAGGGCCTGAGGCAAGCCTGAACTAGCCGGGAGCAAATCGTGGGCATCCCTGGGAGCCTCCTCTGCACATCCTTCAGGGTAGCCATGACAACCATTCCTGGTCCTGGGGAACAGCTGAGGATCTCACTGACTGCTCCCCCATCCCCTGTGCTCGGCTGGGGCTCAGGGGGTTCTTTGTGGAGGGGAAGCTGGGATCATTTTCTAAGCTGTGTTCATTTTCTAAACTGTTATCATTAGTTAGGTGGTCCCTCTCTCTCTGATATTTATTGGTTGATGTGATTGCCAACAAGAAATCATTCAGAGTAAAGGTGCCTGCAGCAATTGTCATGTTTACCAGCTGGCAAAGCAGTAGTGGCAGAATTTCACCAAACTTACATCCTTCTGTGATTCATCTGCCACAAGCATGATGCAGTTCTGGTTGAGTTTGAGGGGAAGGAGAATCCTCCAGTTCCTACCTGGATCCACAGTAGGTTTTTCCTCTGACCAGCAGGCCTTGTTCCCTGAGCAAATTCATCTGTTGCTTTATCAAATTGTTCTGCCAGACTTCTGTCTGTTCCTGCAGCTGCTCTTTACAGGAGACAATGTAATCAGCCCTGTTACCACACTTGCTTTCCTCCCAGGGTTTTTTTTAACACACTGCTCAGGAATCAGCAGTTTTTCTCATTTGTACTTCCCACACCTTTGGTGTTTAGCTTGCAGGTAGCCAAGAGTAATCTTGAAGGTAACTAATCTTAGTTTAGTCTCTGTGTGCTGAGGAACTAAGGCTATGTATCACAGCTTTACTTTGTAGGTTTTTAAAGCCATAAATTAGTTTCTTTATAAAACCCTCCATAAAGGTGTAAAAGAAAAGGAAATTATAACCCATTTTTTTCAACCTGTCTGACAAGTACAAGGTACTAGAATTCAACCCTTAATTGAATTTTTGGCACCTTCCTACGCTGAGTCCAGGTCTCACTGTTTCAAAATCCGTGGTACCTCATGTCTGTGAACTCAGTTGGAGTTTGTTGATAGGATATCTCAAAATATCTCGGCTTACAGAGAGCGCCTGCCCCTTTTGCATTTTGCTGGAACCGAATAGTTCAGAGTTTGTGGGTGTGAGGGGGCGAATTTGTTCTGCTTCCTCTTAGTCATCCCAGCCTTCTTCTGGAGAAAGGCAAGAGCTGGATAAGCAGTCCTGTATTTATCAGATGAATGTTTTTCTTCAGACATCACAAGAATGGGTGTTCCTGTGCCCATGCACAGGAGCACATCTGGGCTGGCCCCAGGGCAGGCAAGCAGGAGCACTGAGCTGGTTGTGGCTGCTTGGGGAAATGTAGTAGGCTGAATTTTGGGGCTGATGATATCTTTCCAGATGTCTTCTGAAATGCTGAATGAAAAAGGTTCCTGGGAATTGAACCAGGTGTGCCCTCAATGCCAGTACCTACTGAAGGATGTGTATCTGGAATCTCGTTGGTTTTAGTGTTCTATGGCTGCTTTTTTCACCTGGGAAGAGTTGCGAGCCAGGACAAAACTGATATACTCTGACAGACCTCTGTAGCAAGTGAGGATTTGTGATACACAGCTGTTTTTCAAGAGGAGGCTGTGGCAAGGAGGGTTTATGTTTGTGCTGATTGCTTGATTGCCTGGTAGGAGAGAGGTGTTCAGGCCTCAATTGATGAAATCAAACAAAACTCAGAATCTGTCTGACACACCCTCAAATAAGAAATTCATACCTTTGGCCTTAATAACTGTATGGCTGAGGAGTGAAAGAATTTTTAACAGCTTTTTTTTATTCCTATATTAGGCAGTGAAAGCAAAAGGCACACAGTAATATTTGAAACTGATGATTCTTGATTTTGAAACATTGTTCAGTGGGGACATTGACTCCTTTTCCACTGCTGCAGTATTCTTTAACCAGATTGCATTGATGTGAAGCAGCAGTGACAGACTGTACTGGGGATGTCTGAGGAAGACAGAGAAGACTGAGTAAAAAGTTTGATGATACTCCCAGGGACTGTTTAAGCTCCTGGATGTGCATTACATAATGTTCAGCTTCATTTCCTGCACTTAAAGTGTTTGTGACTAGGGTCCAGGCAATTAAAGGTGCTCTCAGTGCTGGCTGCAGTGACAAACTGGGCTCTGACTGGAGAGAGATGCTGAGAAGATGCTGCACCGGAGTCGGTCTCAGCTCTTGGTTGGATCCAGCCTTCCTACGTGAGGAAGCACAAACCCAAAGTAATCCAGCCTGAAGTGAGGCAGGATCAGAGGAGCAGGAGCTGCTCTGGCTGGAATGATAATTGCGAGCTGGATTCCCAGTTGTCAGCAGAGCAGTGTGTGCATGAACCAGAAGTGTGATGGGAATTGAACTGAGGAATTTACCACGGACATTTCCCATTAGATGGATGAGATGAGACCATTTTCACACCGGCTGGCAAGGATTGATCAGGTGTCTGTGGTGTTTTACAGCCCCTCCCCACCGACCAGCAGCCACAGATCTTCAGTTTGCTTTGAAACATCTTCCCTTGCATTGGGCTCAGTCATTTATCTTTGTATTTTCACAAATATCTTTAGAGAGCATTGCCAACAAACGAGCTGGGAAATCCTCTGCCTGTATCCAGGTGTTCATTCCTGCCTCCTTGTCTGTTTTCCTTTTCCCTGGCCGTGTGTATGAGGAACTTCACTGTGAACTTTATTAGAAAACCTCTCTAGACTAAAATGATGTGGAAGGGTGGGGGAGGAAATCTAAATTGTTTGGTTTTAATTCGTTCCTACTGGGAACTTCTATTCTGCACAGTTCAGCCTCTTGTGTTGCCATCAGTGGGATTTGACACATATTTAAAAGCATAAGTTTGGTATTTTGTCTTGTTAAGAGCATATCAGTATAAATTTTATTTGTCTCCATCTATATGCTTACTCTATTTTCTGTCCAACTAAATAATGAAAAGTAATACAACTTAATTATTTCACATGAGGAGCTTCTGGTGAGTGGTCACAAAGAAATATGATTTTGATTTGTATATAATGTTGGGGTTCCAGCATTGTCTAATAACAAGTATTTTATTAGCATTCAGACAGTCTGACCTGCATGTTAAACACTTAATTAAGATGTATAAATTTCCCCCCTCCTTCCCCTCTGCAGTTATTTAACCCTGTCTGGCAGTTGTACACAAGACAGAGATCAGTGATGGAGTGCTCAACAGCTGCCTCTGCAACTGCAAGGCTGGGGAACTTCCCATTTTTAAAATTGAAGATTATTTTACATCTGTTTTAACCCCATCAGGTCTCAAAGTGAGCTCAAGCTGTTCTTGATCCAGCAGTGGAAAGCTTTAGCTGTCTGTATAATTGCATCCACACTGAGCTGCACAACTTGTTTGTATAGATTAGGGTGGGAGAGCTCCCAAATTTGGGCTCATCCTCAACAAAAGAAAGATGAGCTCCTGCTTATCTATTTTCTGAGTACCGTTTTTGGTGCCACTATAGACCTGTGTGATGGAGGTTTATTAGGCTTTTTTTGCCTTGGTGCAGCTTTTAGGATAAGAGAATAATACCTGGGCTCAGTCTATCACGGTGATGTGCTGACTGAAGTCTTATGTAACATTGGCAGAGGCATGCTCCAGGGCTTTTAAATAAATCTACAGTGCCCATGATCACAGAGAAATCCAGTTATTTTGTATAACAGAAACCTTAATATCCTCAAGTCAATAATTTATAAGTGGACAGATTAAAAAAAATGAACCGCTATTAAGAAAAGCAGTTGTTGGGGGAGTTTGTGGTGTGTGGATAATGTTAGGGGTTATAAAAAATGTCTCAGTGTTTTGGAAATAAATAGTGGTGGCCAGACTGGTGTTTTGCACTGGGCAGCAGTGAAGTGCTGGGTAGTTCTGTCAGTGACTGGAACGGGCAGAAGGATTAAAGCTGCTGCTTTACGTTTGTATGACTTACCTGTGCTGTTCCTAAGCAGAATGAGAGCCTTCAGTGGACATTTTTGCTCTCTTACTGAGAATCAGAGGAAGATTGACCAGGTAGACCAGAGCAGTGAAGTGATGCCACCATAGATGAGAGTTTACTGGAAATTTAGAAAAGGGGAATATTTCTTCCATATGTGGAGAGAATTGCAGGAAGGGAGATGAGGGGCAGGGGAGAGGCAAGGCTCTCCTTTTCCCCTGAACCATGTGGGATTGCTGCACTGGTTCATCTCTTTAATTTTCTCAGTTCAGGACTAAACAAAAGGCTGATGGAGGCTGGGGGACAGGAGGAATCTTAACTAGTGCTGGCACCAGTGGCTGCCAAGGCACGTGTGTGTACCCTGTTGTTCTTTGTGTTTTCTCAGCTATAAAATGCAAGTAATAACGCTTAAATTATGGATCATTCAGTGCCGTGCGAGTGAATTAGATAATGCTACATAGGCCTTTGAAGATGAAATGCAGAATATAAATGCTGTATAAAGCTCACTTTGTGTCATGTCTATAAAACCCCTGGTAATGCAGCCCCAGGATTGCTGGGAAGCATAAGGAGAGGCACTTGGGCTGGCTGCATGCAAATTGATTCAGTGGAGCAGCAGCATTCGCACAAATCTGTGCTGTGCTGTGCCGACGAGCCCTGCAGCCTGGCACAACAACTTGTAAACACTTGTGGATAAAGCTCTGAGCCTTGTCCTGTCCAACCTCCTGCTTCAGGAGGATTTGCTCTGTTGTGTGGCAGAGGGAAGGAGTTGAAATGGGAGCTCTGGTTGCTATTTCTCACCCAAGACATGCAGCAGTAGTGGGTCACATGCCAAGGTAGCACGGAGTTTAAAGGAGAATAAAAATGGAAGGATGAAGTTACACATTCACCGCTCCAGGAGCTGGAATTCTACTATCAGTAGTTGTGTGATGAGCTAAACTGGGGTAGAGTGAGAACTGTTGCTTACCCCAGAGCATTTTAGCAAAGCTTGGAGGATGGATTAGTCAGAAGCATCAATGCTAACCCTTTTTTAAATTCAGTTTCCTTTCTTGTTCCCAGTGTTGGATCTTTCTCACTGTACGGTACCTTTGTCCTCTGAGGCTCTCTGAGCGGGGGTTGACTCCCAGCTAGCAGAGCTACCCCAGTTTTCACTGTTATTTACTAACAAAAGGGGGTTTATTTAGTAACTAAGGCATGATTGATTTTTTTATTTCTTTTTCTTTCAAAGAATTTTTGGCTGCTTGCCATGTGTTTTGCAACTGAGCAACATCATGGAACAGTAACTTTGTCACGGGTGTCCTCCAGCTCACTCACAATGCTCGAAATAGTTTTACCTGCTGGGGGCTTAGAGTGACTTAGATAAATAAGTTGCATCTTACTAGAAGGTCAAATGAAAGAAATAGCAGAGTTATGGCTCTTCTTGGTGGAAAAGTGCAGAAACACAAATCAGTTCCGGGTTAGCGTTGCTAAACAGCCACAATTCCAAAGGGAAGTAGGAAAAGGGTTGCTGTCTTTGGGGTCTTCTTCTGTAGGAGCCACGAGTGTTTTGTTGGTCTGGGGCTGGAAGATTTCACAAACACATAGTTACATGATGGAGGAGGTTATTTTTGTGTGAAAATAGATCATTACTTCTGTTTTAACAGTGTCTCCTCCACATAACTGCGTTGTGCATTGAACTCTAGAGATTTTCTTCCCCCGCAGATTTGAGATTAAAAAGTTGATTACTCTTCTTTCTCTCAAGTTGAATTTTACGTTATTCAAACAATCTTATTGTGTCTAAAATTTATCTTGCAGACCTTAAAATCTCAAAACATGTATTTCCTTGGACTGCTGTCTTTGCTCGCTTTGCAAAGCGAAGCCTTCAAGACCAATTTTCCTGATGAAACCATTGCTGAGCTCTCTGTGAACGTTTACAACCAGCTGCGAGCCACGAGGGAGGATGAGAACATCCTGTTCTCTCCTCTGAGCATTGCCATAGCCATGGGAATGGTGGAGCTGGGAGCCCATGGAACCACCTTGAAAGAAATCCGACATTCCTTGGGGTTTGACAGCTTAAAAAATGGTGAGGCCTTTTCATCTTGTCTAACGTGGGGCTTTTTGTCTTGCAGAAACAGGAGCGAGGGTGGGAGTGGCCTGCTCAGGTCTATGGGTTATTAATCACTGGATTTCTTGGAGCCTGGGCAGGTTTAAACATGTGAGTTCTGCATGAGCTGAGGAGATGCTGACATAAAACCCTGGCTGGGGTACCTGAATCTTCAACAATTGCAGCTCATGCTGCTCGTCTTGGTTTCTGCTGCAAAGTAAACTTGCCTTGGCCTCTAGAAATAGAAGATTTTTTAGGAACATCCTTTTTAGGGATTATAGTGAAACCTGAAAAGGAAAGCAGTAGTTTCAGCAAAATTGCTTCTATTGATATCCAAGTAACTGGTTTGAAACCTGAATAACATTTCTGACTCTCGCAATGTGCTGGACTTTCGAGTCTTCAGTGAAAGGATCTTGGAGAGGAATTTCTGAACACAGACATCAAACTGTGTTTGTCAGAACCACTGCAGAGATGATGCCTCTCTATGGGGGCTGCAGCACCAATTGAGTTCTACATTTTGTCTCTCAAACATTAATCAATGGTCCCTTAGCTGTAGCTGAGGGAGCTCTGCAGTTGATTTGTTCTGGGCCGTTCGCTGTTCTTGCATATGAGTAACATTCAGTGAAAGTATTCCCATGATTTCTGCTTGGAATATATCATTGCAATCAGTTTTTAAGGTTTATTTTGTTGGTTTTTAAATTAAAAATTTCAGCTTCAGGCATATGATGCAGCAGTACAAGCTTCCTATCTTAAAGCAGACTGCTTTAATCCTATTCAGGATTCCTCATTACCCACCAAGGATTCTGTACTGCCCCATGAAGGATCCTGGGAAATTCTAGACCTGCTTCTGGCATAGAAAAGGATGCAGGAAGTCCTTAGTTTCAAAATTTGAAGTTCATTTTTCCTTAGACAGCTGGCATTTAGGATGGAACAAAAGTTCTGCTAAGAGTTTGTGGTGGCAAGACTTAGAAATGGGACCTGTAAGAATAATTTTTTTAATTGCTTTTTCAGTGTAGAAAAGATTTCCATTGATAGCTTTGCCTCTGGTGGGATTCAAATGTCTCATTAATTTGACTAATTATAGCTAGTAGAAAAAACAGGCTCCAAGTAATATGTTCTTGGAGATTATTCCTTCAGATCTGAAGGTGTGTGTAGGTTTAGAAACAAGTTTATTTTAAAAATATGACTTTCCTTTGCATAAGACATCTTTGTCAATTTTCAGCAAAAAAGCCATGGAATAACTTTTCCTTCTGAGCCACTGAAGCTGTTTTCTCCTTCCCCAGGTGAAGAGTTTGCCTTCCTGAAGGACCTTTCTGACATGGCAGCTGCTGAAGAAAGTCACTACGTGCTGGACATCGCCAACTCCCTCTATGTGCAGAACGGCTTCCATGTCAGTGACAAATTCCTGCAGCTGGTGAAAAAATACTTTAAAGCTGAAGTAGAGAATGTAGATTTCAGCCAAAGTGCAGCTGTTGCTACTCAGATCAATAAATGGGTGGAGAATCACACAAATAGTAAGTCCATGTGATCCTTTTGTACACTTCCTGCAGGAAGTGTTTCTGTTTCCAGACTTGTACAGTGCTGTTGGGTTGGTGCTTTGGCTTTTATCTGTTCTGTCTGAGACTGAAGTTTCTCCTCCCAGGAAAAGAATTCTAGTATTTCTATTTTTTCCTGTGTAGGAATCATCTGTCATAAGTAATGTTAGTCATTGTTAATCATGTGGCATCTATTTGAATGTTTTTTTCTCTGGTCTTACCATCTGTAACATTTATTGAATGAGACTGTTTCAATGATAGGCATTTTAATAGTATTTTAAAAATTATAAGTATTATTGCTAGTGGCAGAAAAGTTGTCTGCAGAGGGGTTATTGGCTCATGCTTTGGGTGTGTGGAGTATCACTCCTCCTCTGAGGAACTCTTACTCACAAGGTACTGAGAAATAGAATAGTAGGGAATAAAAAGATAATTTTGGACCACAAAATCAGCCTGTGTCATGTAATATTTTGCAGTGTGAGGAAACGAGATAGCATGTGGAGAGGGTAGTTGATTTTAGGAACGCTGTCAACAGTTTCACAACACAAATTTGCAGCAGGGGAGTTAAGCACAAAATTACTGCTGTAAATATGCACATTGAGAGCTGCAGGATGCTGGCTTGGCTTGGCAGCTCCCAGAGAGGTGGCATTTCCTGGATACATGCAGAGTCCCAATATCTGGGAGTCTCATGTCGTAGGGATCAAAGCATGATCTCATTCTGGTTCATCTGGCCCACTCTGAAGGTTGATATTTTGAGAGGAATTCGGTGGGGTCTGGCTCTGACACAGTTGTACCGTTGGGAATTTGAAGGGATTGGAATCACCTGGAAGGAATTAACACATCCCCATGTAGTCTGAGCACTTAAGAATCCGTAATGCTTTATAGAAATGTATGGCTCCAAAGTGGAAAAGCGCTTCCTGTAATGCTTTTATTCCATTTGGAAAATGGTCTGTTCTTTTCCCAGGGAACACAGCAGCCATTATGTTCCTAACAAACTGCCCTTTCTCTCAGGCTGCAGGAATAGCTGGGTGTAAGTGATGCAGCAGATTGCAGAGTGTTTCCACGGTCTGTCTGGGGGAAAAGGAAAAGCAGGGCCCACCAGGGCAGCTGGGGGGCTCTTGGTGTCAGGCTGGGATAGTTCCAGTCCCTCAGCTGGTCCCTGCCCACTCCATCTCCTTCTCTCTGCCTGCCAGCTGGAGGAGAAGGCTGATTTCTCCCTTAGGAAAGGGGCACAGGACAGGCAGGTTTCCAGTTCCAGCATGTTCAGCATGGTGGGAGGCTCAGAGCAGAAAACAGAACCATCAAAGGTTTCTCTGGGCAGCAAAATTCTTAACGTTTCATTAGTGTGTTAACAAGATGTGGCTGAAAAAACATAAAGAAATATGAGTACCAAATAGAAATCTGGAAATGTTTTCCTTCTTGACGTTTCCCTTTTGATTTTTTCCAACTCCAAGTGAGTATTGGTCACACTTCCCTCCTTAGAACATTCAAGATAAAATGAGGTACAAACAGCAACCCGGAAGAAATCCAGCCCTGTGATTCACAAATTTCACACCAGTTAGTCAGGATCACATGCTCCAGAAAGCAGAATTAATTTGTTTTTTAAACCATGGATTAAGGAGTAATAATCAGACCGAGGAATGTGTTTATTTTAACACTTTGCATTGCAATGTCAGCTAAAAATAGGAGTGAGCAAGAAAGCTATCTGAAGGAGGCTGTAGTTCCTGAAGAGCAGTGGCAGATCTGGTCAGCACACCCAGTTTACCAAACTGGAAATGATTTTGGTGAAATGCAAGGCATTTGAGATGAGCTGCAGCAGGTACCAGGCTGCATTCTGATGTAAATGACTTCTTTAGGAGTAGGAGCAAAGCAGCTGCCATGCTCAGCTGCTGTACCTCCCATGAATGGAGCAGATGCTAGATGGTTTTCCTCTTTTGCTTTTCAAGAGCTAATGTCACTGGAACAAATGCTGGGAATTTATGTGGATTTCTGATGCTTAGTCCTGGCTTTGAATTTAGCAGAACATCACTGAAGCTCCTTCAGAACTGGCCCAGGTGGAGCTACAATGGGTGCACTTAGACCCCTTAAATCAAGCACCCATTTAAGTGCTTCTTTGGATTGGAGCCAAAGTTTGTACAAGCTCTGACCTTAAGATGGAAGTGCTGCACTGTTTCATAGCAGCAGGGTAAACATTCCGTATGTGACCCTTTCTCCACATGGCTTCCTTGTAGGGTATACTTAGTAGTGATCAAGAAACAGTTGCCTAACATGTATTTGATGGAAGGGTTTACACACCTACACTGTGATTTGGGTTTACAAAACACTGGCACTTTAATTGGAGATTTAATGAAACATCTGAATTGGAAATTACATGTTAACGCTGCTTTTTATTTTCCTGCATTTTTCAAGCTGCCTTAAGTTTGGATTTAATGCTCACTTTGACATGCAGACTGACAGCTGGGTTTCTTTTTAGGTATGATCAAAGATTTTGTGTCTTCAAGAGACTTTGGTGCTCTAACTCATTTGGCTCTCATCAATGCAATCTACTTTAAAGGCAACTGGAAGTCACAGTTCAGGCCTGAAAATACCAGAACTTTTTCTTTCACTAAAGATGATGAAAGTGAAGTGCAAATTCCAATGATGTACCAGCAGGGAGAGTTCTACTACGGTGAGTTAGACCTTCAGCAATTTAAAGCTGCTAAATCTTCATTTAATGGGTTTGTGGCAGTAATATCCCGTTTGTAGTGTTGTCTCTTCTTCCACCTAGAATTTTTAATGTGCTGTTTGCCCAAAGAAGGAACTCAGAGTTTGGTGTTTTTTCCTAATGTTGTATTCTAACTGGTAGCAATGTTTATAATGACCTGCTTGGTGCCACAGGATGGATTTCAGAATGTTTATCCATTGTATTTAAGCTCTTCACAATTCTTGAGCTGGTCCTGCTTATCTCAAAAATATTTTTCTTGTGCTGTGCTAAACATTCAAATGAATAATGTTTGCTCATTACTGTTGGGCTGGTAAAATGGAGGTTCTTTGAACAGCAGAACTAACAATCATTTTTAGCTGGAGGTTGAGTTCCAACTGGGTTCTAAAGTGTCTGGCATTGGCAGCATTTTGCTCAGTCTCGTTGCTGAAAAATTCTGTCTCCTGAATAAAAAAGCTCTGCCCATTTCCATGAAAGTCTCAGCAGCCTTAAATTTTATGCTCTTCTCTGTCCTACCGGTGAAAGTTATGTCACAGAACTGTGATTAACTACAAACTGTGTGATAGCTTGAGCTTGTATTCTTTAAGAAACCAAATGTAAGCCTCAGATTGTATGATGAAGAAGCCAATATAAATTTTATATAGAATAAAGAGGATCATTTTTAGTTCCAGTACCTAGTAAATACTGCCTAGGATTAGACCTATTTCCATTGAAGACAAAAGAAAACACTTCTAACAGGATTTTTGTTGTTTTCCTCCTATAGGAGAGTTCAGTGATGGCTCCAACGAAGCAGGAGGGATCTACCAGGTCCTGGAAATACCCTATGAGGGGGATGAGATCAGCATGATGATCGTCCTGTCCAGGCAGGAAGTTCCCCTGGCCACACTGGAACCACTGGTCAAGGCCTCCTTGATTAATGAATGGGCGAATTCTGTGAAGAAGCAAAAAGTGGAAGTTTATTTGCCAAGGTAAGGGTGTGCTCCCGTGTCACTGGAAGGGGGAATTGCATCCAAATCGATGGAGGAGCAGAGTGGGGAAAACTTGAACATCTTGCTCAAGCCTGGAGTGATGCAGCACCCACAGGAGGGTGGCTTTGACAGCAAGGCCTGGGGGGATGCAGTGCAGAGTGATGGTTATTTCAGCATCACATCAGCAGTGTGTTTGCATCCCTTTCAGAGGAGAGCTCTCCAGAAAGGAAACTTTCCTTGTCAGGAAAACATCCACTCGGAGTGATGCTCAGAGTACTGCAGAACTCATTATGGATAAGTTCCATTTAGACAGGAGCCACAGAAATATTGGAAGTCTGAACTACCAAATGTTTCATTTAGGTGCTAATTAGGTTTCTATGTGCTGCTATTTTAAGAAGTTCTAGTGGTGTGTGTCTGTGTAGATACAAGTGGTTGAGTGGTGAGGGGTAATTCCAGTCAATTTTGGGTTGTCTTTTTTCCCAGCTGGAATAAGTGCTGCTTTTTGTCCTTAGAGCAGCAAAGAATAACAAGACATCACTCCCAGAAGGGCTGAAGCTGCTGTCAGGCCATTTGCAGGCACCGGCTGTGTGCTCAGTGCAGATTTGCCCACGTACAGCACTTGGGGTCTTTCCTGGAACCCTGCTTCATCCACATTCAGATGTTTCTCATGCCTGTGCTCTGCCTGGCTTGGTAGCAGAGTTGTTTACTGTTAATGTCACTAATAATGTACAGCTGGATCCCACTGTCCTTCAAGTGATTCATGATGATTTCATAGAAGTGTTTATGTAGCAATAGGGCCCATCCTTGAAAGGAATCACTTCCACTTATTCTATTTTTGTGGTGCTGTGCAGTGGGTACATGGCTGCAGAAAAAATAAACTCAAGTGAATCCTTTAATTGTTAAAACAGTTCTTTGTTTTCAGGTGACTTGGAGGTCTGAGCTTGTTTGATTTCGCAGGTTAAGACTCCCTGCAGTCCGTCAGTTCCTTTCCAAAGCAGAGACCACTGTCCAGGAGCTGACTGCAGCTGAGCACAACAAACAAGGCTAGCAGGATAAATTAGGTTGAGATGGGCTGGTGCTGTCAGTGTGCCCTGATCCCAAATTGAGATGGAATCCACTTGTCTGTAGAGCTTAAAGGCAGAGTGCTGAGGAACCTGCAGCATTTTGGGGCTAGTTTTCACTCCCCATTGTGAGAGTTTCCTATTTTAAGTCCCAATTCCTTTGAAGAAGCAGGAAGAGCAGCAAAGAGCTGCATTGCAGGTTTCATACAAACTCAGCCTACTGTACACTGTTTTGGGGATTTGTTTCCTTGTTTGTTTTCTCTTGGAATTTCAGGTCCCAGGGGCGTCAGTGAGTCCAACTGAGACACGTGGCAGGGGAGTTTTCTGTGAGGCTGCTTTTCCTGCAGGCTTGGGAAAACCTTACCTAGATGTTAATGAGAAGTGAAAGATGGGGATTCTTCCATCCTTAAGCTTTCCTTTTATACCTGGAGCAGCAGCCAGTGCACCAGGTGCTGAAGCTGGGCATCTTCTTTCCAAGAATTTCTAGAGTGGGAGATCCACAACTGAAGTCTCTCTCCATTGATTATGGAGAGAATCTGTGAAAACCAGCTTCCACATTTAAGGATCTTGGGTATCTAAACACACGAATGGCATTGAAAACATATTGTATTTATGACTTGGATTCAGTTAATATTGGTGATTTGGGGTTTTATTTGCAGAGACTCCAGGGTTCTTTGGAACCAGGTTCTCAGATGGGAATTTGAGGTGTGGGGTTTGTGTGATCATAAAATATCCTTATTTATTCTGCCCTCAGACTGCTTGGTTCTTACCCAAGAACCTCAAAGAATGGGATAAACACCTGCCAATTCAGGCTATACTGAGGCAAACCAGGTAGAAACAGGTGCCAATCACCTTCAGTATTTTCAGGTGATAAAAGATAGCTGTCCTGAGCTTGGAATTCTGTATAGGAATACTGCACTCTCCTGACAAAAAAATTCAGGGATTAATTGCATGCTCCCGAGGTGTTGGATTTCCATTAGGGATTCAGAGGTGATCTACAGGATTTTGTCAATGCTCTAAATAAACACTTCATAAATATTTGATGCTGTGACTCAGAAAAGCATGTTATGAAATGTGGCCTCCAGGCTCTGTCCACTGAGAAATTGAAAGCAGCAGTGGAATAAAATTAAATTTTTATATCTTGAAAGATGCTATCCAATTATAAAGTGAACATTTTTTAAACTTATACATTTGTAATGGGACTGAATGACTTGCCAAAGCAGAGTTAATCACAACTTTGCAATTTCTGTCTGCATTATCTGTGTGCAAATGAAATTGTGTATTATTCCTCTTAGTGGCAAAGGAGAGATTTGTACAGAATTGTTAAATTATACTTCCTCATTTTCATTTCCAAATCATTGTTTCCAGCTTAACCTAGACTAAAATGATCAACATTTTAATCCACTTTTTGCATAGGAGTGAAACAGACCATGAATCTAATTTACAAAGCTGTCTCTCCAACATAAATTACTTGAAGAGCATGGGAGGAACTGGTACCTAATAGAGGTGCTACAGTTTGCACATCTCCTCTTAAGGTTTGTTCCAGTGTGCCCAAATCTCTGTAACAACCTTCTTGCTTTTTTTGTGCATTTAAAATATCTTCAAAATCTTTAGATGGTGTTGAAATAAGTGGTGTTAGGTGAAGATTGTTTTCTCTGGAAGAGAAAACAACAAACACCAACAACACTCAAAAACACCCCACAAAACCCAACAAAAATCCAAACCCAAATGAAAGAAAACCCTTGAGCATTCTGGTTTTACTCTTTAACCTGCTGTCTTAACTCCCCTTTTGATGAGGAATGGGCCAGGGCCGATTTGAGATACAACCACAGAAGAGGCCCAAAACTGTCCCACTGGAATACATTCCCACCCAACTCCTGCAGATTCAGCCCTGGAAGGAAGGATCTTGCCAGAGAAAGACCCACAACCTGCTTCGCTTCCCCTGCCCAGAGCAGCTGAACGGGGTTTTTGGTTCGTTTTGCTGTTAGTGGGGGCTTTTTGCTCTCTCTTGCTTGTTTGTTTTCAGGGTATTAAATCCTGCAGGCTGCTTCTAGCACCTCGGGACAGCCTGGCTGAAATTCCAAGCGGAATGCTGGAACTGATAGCAGCTGGCAGCTTGGCACTGCAGGCTGGGTGCAAGCAGTGCTTCAGTCCCCAGGGCCTGTTCTCCAGGCAGGAATATTGATGCCAAGCAATGCGGCCATTCCTCTGTTTGCCTTTGCTTCTGCAGGATTTCATCTATTAGAACCAGTCTGAAAACCTGGAATTTTCTTGCTTTGGCTCGCTCAGAACCCTGAGGAATTTTTGAAATGATGGCATTTGGGATGAATCACTCCAGGCTCTAGTTCCCCTCTCCTGGATGAGTAGACCCTGTACCCTCATCCTCCTTGGCTCTCTGGATGCTGAGCATCAAAAAATCACAGAAAATTCAGTGTTTTGAGGGCTGCATGACACCACATAAGATGAACACATCTTTTTTTTCTGTCTTAGAAGGCTCTAAAATAGAAGAAAGATGGCCTGATGTGGAATGTTAATGCTTAACTACAGAATGTTAGTGACATAAATGCATCATTTTATTCTAATGCTTGTGCAAGTTTTAAATTTCATTAAAATGTCCTGATTCTCTGCTAAAATCTCCAGAGAACTGCTGGCTTCTCAATCTAATCTTCTCTTCAGTGTCTGTTTCTCAGACTTCCCTTTGTGGTTTTAAAGCTCTCAGTTGCTACTATTCCATGATGTTTGATGCTGAAGTATTTAAATCAGTTTTTCAGAGTATTTTTAGCATCAGGAGCACCTAAAAGATTGTGGGGGAAATCAAATATGACCATCTGGTTCATTATATGCAACAAGCAGTGCGAATAACCAAGTGTCAGGGGTAGTACGGTGTAGCTCAACATTCCCGAAATCTGGAGGTGCAGCAGATGTCTGGGAAGTGAGATGGAATGTCAGCTCTGTGTTCTAGGCTGTCAGCTTTGATTTTGAATACCATCATCACTGTCTGTAAGGAGTGCCCAGAAATCCAAGTCTGGCTGAGGGGTAACTCCTGCTGAGGGTTTATGTCGAACTGCAGAGCCTGAAATTAAATTTCTGAGTGTGAAGCTGCCCTGTTACTTTTGAGAAAAGGCTGGTTCTGGTGTCAGCTAAAATATTGGAAATCTCATTAATAATTGATCTGTAACTCTCACTGCTTTTCAGAGCATGTGAGAAAGGAGCAGAGATGCTGTTTGGAGTGGGGTTTTACCACAGGACAAAACTCCAAGAGGGGAGAAGGGAAGTAATTAATTTTATGTTCGTAAAGGGATTGTTTGATATTTATACAGCTGATGGGCTATTTTTGGTCTGTTTTGTTGGTCATACAAAGCAGGAACTCGCCTCTGACAGCCCTTCACTCATCCACCTGCTCAGGATTTGCCGTTCCAGAGGTTCCAGGCAGGGCTGGAGCCTCTGTCTCCAGTGACTGCTACTGTCCTTCCCACAGGCATTCATTCTTTGGCATTATTACCGATCAGTTTGCTTTCCCTTTCCTCAGAGCCACGTTCAGTGAGGCTTTCCAGGTTTATTTTTTTTCCCTGAACCTCTCCCAAGCCTTCCCCTTGATCAGTATGCAGCAGCATCCTGTGCCACAGTTGCTTTCTGGGTCACATTGCATCGCTGAGCAGATGTGTGTTTGCTGTCTAATGGTCCAGAGACTTAAACCCACCTGATTTCCATTTGTGTCTTGTGCTGATACTGAGAGTTGGAAAAAGATGCTTTTTTGCAGTTATTTTTCTTATTTTTTACCTCGAAGTTTGCTTTCCATGCAGACTTTGCTTGCTACTTTCTCATCCTGGTATTCCTTACTAATTTGACAGTGCTAGCTCCCACCTAAATTGTGTTGAAAGCTTGATGCATTTAATACTGGGGTGGAATAAAAGCCAAAAAGGGAAACAGACAGTACTGAAATGTTTATAAAATGCTTTTTAACATTCATTTGTCTTCTCTGTCAAGTAGGTACAGTTGGAAGTTGTTTTCAAAATGTTTTAATGTAAATATAGAAGGAAATATTTCTGAGTTTATTCTCTCTAAACTTACTCAATGTGCACAGACAGGACTTCTGTCCTGGACTGTAGGAACTCTAGCATTGGGAATCGAGTCTCAATTCATCTTTTTTAGGGTTTTTACCAAAGTCTCTAAAACTGAGCTGAATGTATTTTACAAGGGTGTTGTGAGAGTAAACCTGGTTTTAGTTTTGGAGCCTAAAGGTCAGGGAAATTTGATTGAATGAGCATCTTGTAGACTTGTTACCACAGTAACTGATGCAGAATATGCCAAATACCATCAGAAGCTCCCTCCACTACTTAAATCCTTGTTTGTCTCTTCTGATTCTTTAGAGAACTTCCAAGGCAATAAGATCCCAGGAATCAGTTCCTGTGTTTTTATTCCATGCAGGCCCTGGAATTGTTCTGGACAGGGTGCATGAACACTGCTGATGCCACCAGTGATTTCTCAGTCCTGAGCTATCTCCAGACCGTATTTTAAGTCCTAAAATTCTTCTCTGGATAATGATAATTCTGGATAATGTCCATTCCACCACAGATTTTTGGCTTCTAGTGGCATTTATAAGTTTGCTATGAAAGGAGATTTTGTACTGGATTTTTTTCAGGTTTAAGTGAGGAAGATCCACTTGACTCTTACCCAGTTTTATTCTGATGTCCAGATTATTCTTTTTCGAGCTGCCCAGGCATGCCAAGGTGTTGGACATCTCAGCTCTTCATCAGTTGGGCCCAACTTTCACCTGAAAAGAACAAGTTGTTCTTCCATGGAGTTGGGGAAGTTTAATCCTAAAGAAGGAGATTGCACAGAAGCAGATTTTATTTGGTTCTAGCACTTACTTGCCCCATCACCAAGGACTGAGGTGTGGCTGTGTCTGACTCAATGGCTGGAGAAACCAGAACAGCATCCTACAGCCCCTATTTTGTGTTGGGCAGTTACAGCCAGCCACTGTCAGCATACTGTAAATCACTAATAATTCATCTGGTCATTGCCCAGAGCACCCATAACTCACCCCTAACAAGCATTTATAATCACTCTCATTTGTTTGTCTGTAGACATCTGGTATTTTCTGGTTGGGGCTGCCATTACTATTATTTTTCTGCCATGTTTCTGTGTTTCTCCAGCTGTCCAGTCTCTTTCTGGCCACACATAAAGGTCTTTTTTTGTGTTACTGACACCAGGCATAGCTTTTACAACATTTGAAAATCAGTCTGTAAATGGAACAAGCTTTTGCCCAAAATTTTGCCCTCAGGGTAGCTCTCAGTTTGTCCTTCCAACACACTAACCCAGCCTAGACCGAGGCTTTTGCCAGGTTACACTTGTTAGTGCATTTACACTAACAACTATTTGTTTTCCCTGCTCTTTACTCACAATCAAAACCCAATTACAATTGTGCCACCACGCTAATTAGAAGCTGAATCAGAAATGCTTCATATTCATATTCATAGCTGCTGGTCTTTGCTTGTACTATCAAAGTAAAAATGGAGTATCTTTCTTACTCCTCCTTTGCCAGCAGCTCTCTGGGAGGTTCTGCTGTCCTTTGCCTCATTTGATATTCTGTTCTAGTATCTGTACAATTAAATTCAGGTTTTAGAGAAAACCTCTTGTGTAAAAAGTAAGCATTTCCATTAGCTGCTGCATAATTTTGCACTGCAGTTTTATGGGCAGGGGCTGCACATACCATTAGCATATTTTTGATTGCTTCTGTATTAGAAAAAATCCAGCTGTGAGTAAACTCATTTGTTTATAAGCATTTTTTGGAAGGTGTCACTAGCACTGGAGCTCCCACTTTGCATTATTTATCTTGGTGTTTTTACCTGGAAAATTTAATCTTCTAATAACAGTAAGTAGTGCTTACATCTGGCTTTTTGTAATTTTCTCTTCCATTCTCCAGGTTCACAGTAGAACAGGAAATTGATCTGAAGGATGTCTGGAGAGGTCTGGGAATTACAGAGCTGTTCAGCAGCAGTGCTGACCTCACTGCCATGTCTGGTAAGAACTTCTTGTCTCTCCAGGTAGATGAGGAAATACATTTTTCACCTGGGGAAGTTCACTTTGAGTGTTTCAGAACTGGCTCTCATTAGAAATGGAGACGAAGTGTGATCCCCTGCAAGAGGCAGAAGCACGGTGGGGCACACCCCAAGGGATCATCCTGTGTCTCCAGTGCTGATTGTTCCCAGCATTAGGAGGGATTCACACCCCAAGGGGTCATCCTGTGTCTCCAGTGCTGATTGTTCCCAGCATTAGGAGGGATTCACACCCCAAGGGGTCATCCTGTGTCTCCAGTGCTGATTCCCAGCGTTAGGAGCACTAAGCTGTTGCACAATTAGTTGCTCTCCCCAGATACCTGGAAGCAGCACAGGGAAAAGAAGAGTTTGGAGATAAAAGCAATTTAGTCACAAATGCCACCTGCCTGTTGCAATATGTTGTCAACACTTAATTTTCAGAAGTTGAAATAACCAATAGCTTTAAGAAATCAGGTGGAAGTGAGATATTTGTGCTTTTAATGCCTCCTAAAGGTGTTCATTGGGTCACAGAATGGTTTGGGTTAGAAGAGACCTTAAAGACCATCTCATTCCACTCCCTGCCATGAGCAGAGACACTCCACTATCCCAGGCTGCTCCAATCCCCAGTGTCCAACCTGGCCTTGGACGCTTCCAGCGATGGGACAGCCCCATCTCTGTGTTGAAGTGGCACACTGCCACCTGTGTGGTTTTAGGAGTTTTTTAGCTCCATATGTAACTCCCCAGCCATGCAGGTAGATCCTTAGCTGGTGGGAAATCCCAGTTCTTCACTGTCTGTCCCCAGGACAAGCACACCTGTGTGCCTTAGCCAAACACCGGGAGTAGAGACAAACCTTCCTCCCACAGTCACAGAGAAATGTTGGTGATGGTCCTTTCAGTTTTGGTAAGTTTGAAATATTCTTTGTAGTGTATCGTGTAGCTTATTCCACTGGTTTGCCACTGCCACTTTTCCAGTGCAGCTGGGGAAAATCTAGCTCTAGCTAATATGAAAAGAGGTGGAATAAATGAAAAACCCCTTTTCAAAGAAATAGCATTTTTCTGAAGAAAAACACCTTCTATTTCTCTGCCACCTCAAAGAAAAGTCAGCTTCCCACTAAATTCTGGTCTATTTATAGGAAATTATTTACTTGAGAAAAAGCTCCAAGGAGAATGGGAAATGCACAGGGAACCACAAAGGCAGCACCTGGCTCTTATTTAGTTCCATGTAAAACTCATTTATATATCGGGGACATGTATTTGTCAGGAGGTTGGCAGAAAATCACGTGCTTGTGTCTTAATCCATGTGACTGATGATTTGTTTAAAGTTTTGTATTTCTGACAATTGTACTGTACAAAATCAAAATAGCACATTCTGCATGACTGAATTAACTCCTCT
Organism: Oriolus oriolus; assembly: GCA_013400235.1. NCBI lineage: Eukaryota > Metazoa > Chordata > Aves > Passeriformes > Corvidae > Oriolus > Oriolus oriolus. The sequence continues at coordinate 396,120 of VXBT01006613.1, forward strand.
GCCATTTAAAGATTTACTTGTTATTTAAGAATAGAGCGGTGTATAGAGAAAATTCATGAGTTTTACTGTAATTTTCCTTCTTTTCACTGAAAAGAGGCTGCTCCACCTGGGCATGGAAAGGTTATTTGTAAATTAAGAATGAAAAAATGGTTTTGAAGTAATGTCTTTAATGAAAACCCCACAACTGATGCTGTGGAAATGAAGTTTTAAGTAATTAAGATATAAAATATGTTTCCTGTTTCTAATTTTCATAATGTAAAATAGGGATGGAGGAGGGGAAAATAAGTCATGAAGACAAATTGTTTAAAGCTGACTTTTACAGACACCTGAAAGGGGCATCAGGTAGCAGGGAAGTAGAAGTTGGAAGTTTACATCATCTCAGGGTCAGCCCTCTGGAAAATCTGGCATTTCATGAAGCCTTAAATGCAGATATTTCAACAGAATCTTTAACTGGACACTTAATTTAGGAAGATATAAATCAAATTAAATCTAAAGAGATTTTTTTGAAAGATTTGGTTGCCTTTAAAAATCCTCTCTTCCTCCTGTCCTGTTGCTTTGGCATTGCTGTCAGGGAAAGTCGCCTGCAATTTCAACAGCAGCCCTAATCCTGTAATCAGATCCAGGCAGATTGGTGAGCTCAGCAAAATTCTGTGTGGCTTTAGTGGATACAAACCAAATTACAGGATTATTTTTCAATATTCAGAATTTTTTGCTTTTTCCCCTCAATCTGAAAAATGGAACCAGAAGGACCAGCTTTACCTTCTGGAATGTCTGGATTCTGAGCAACCAAAGAGAAAGTGTTCATCCAGGTGCACTTTTCAAATTTTACTCCCTTGCAGAAATTAAGTTTTTGACAATTACCAGAGGTGAGTAGGAGGACATTCCTGTTTGGCTGTCAGCTCTCCTGTATTCTGACTCTCACTTTCAGAAAAGACTTTGCCAGTATTTACTTGCATCTGATTCCATCAGATGTCCAAAATAATCTTGGAACAACTTCTGCTGTTTGGGATTTTATCATTTACACAGCGCATAAATTTGCTGCTTGAGTGTTTTATCACCACTCAAGACTTTGCATTGAAGTAATTTCAATACTAAAACTCCCCTTCTCCTTCAAAGGATTACAATATTTCTGGCTGGTTTATAGTCTTAAAAGTAGGTGCTTTTAATGCAAGGTGAGCTGTGTGACAGTGAGCAATGAAGTGATCCCAGTGACTTACCTTCACGATGCAGGGTACTTAGAAGAGCACCAGTCCAGTACATAGCTCTTGGAAGTCTTGACTGACATCCATATAATTTTTCTGGGACAGCCTAAGCAAGAAGAGCCAATCAACCCACATGATATTTTTTTTAAAATGAGACTTGCAGAGCAGCCAGTTGGCAGCTGAGTGGGAGTTTGCAGACATATGGAGAGTAGTGACAAATGGAGTGTGATGCCAGCGGAGTTGTGTTCATTAGGGGGCAGCTCCAGCTCCCTCCCACTCCACCATGGGTCAGCCCTGGGTCCTGCACAAAGCTGAAACTTTGGCACCAAATCCCCAGGGGACTTCCCCGAGATGTTAACAACCAAATCAGGTTGGTTCTTACAGAAATCCACATTCAGAGAAGCTCCTAGAGAGAAATTATATGGTGGGAGATGCTCAGGTGAGCCCCACCTTGTCCGCTGTGAAAGCCATAAGGGAAGATGGACAATCCTGAGGAGATGGGTGTGGTATGGGAGCATTGCAGCCAGGGATGTGACAGTCACAACCTGGATCAAAGAAAAGGCTGCCTGAACTCTCAGGGACAACATTATGCTTTCATAGGAAAACAGATTCATTCACTGCAGGGAGAGATGAATGAGAAGGATGTGATAGTAGCAAAATAAAGAGAAGAATCTAGAGAAGGTAATTTGGGATGTGGAATTGCTCTTTTCATCATCCAAGGACAAAGATATCCAATGAAGTGAAAGGCAACAAATGGAAAACAAATAGAAAGTGCTTCTCTCATGAAAAACTTAACCACAGGGATCTTTGCTGGGTGTTCCTTGAGATTGGCAGGACTGAAAAAAATGGAATTGCTCCAGAGCAATCAGAACTCTATATACTCCATTGAATAAAGGCACTCTGTGTATAGAGACTTGGGTTAGGGTAGAAGGCACATGCTGAGCGAGAGGATATTTTTCTCTTGTCAGTTGTGCTGCAGTTTCCATCTGCAGGGCTTGTTGAATCTTCTTCTGAAGCAACAATTCCATAGCTGCTGCAGTGGGCTGCACTAACTGGATGTACTGGTCTCATCTGCAGTGGCACTTTTTGTGTTCCTGTCAACTGAAAATGTTGGTTTTAATACTCAGATTCTGAAAGCATTCACAAGTAGACAAACTTTTGTACTCGATAGCAAATGTTAGCAGTGTTTGTGCTGTCAGAATTAGGGGCTCTCAGCTCATCAGGTGGAGACCAAACTTCTGAGGTGCTATTTCTCATCAGGAATACACCTTGGAGTGCCATAAGCACCACCAAACTATGCAAAATAAAGCACTGGGAGCAAAAATGTGGAATATTTCTGTGATTACAGGGCACAGGATTTGGCTTCAGTGCTAGAGTAATAAAGAATTGATTGAAATGTGTGATTAGGCTCAGTGGGCATTTCCTTGGTATCGAACATAAAAATGTATTTGGGTTTAAGATTTTTTGCTTAATGTTAAAGACAAGTGGATGCTGCATGTCCCATGTTTTAAAGGAACAGGGTGGAAGCCTTACTGAAGGCTTGGGACTGAAGTCTAGAACTGGTACAAGTTTTAGCAGCCTGTCTATGTCTCATTCCACACAGTCCCAGAGGGGATGATTTGGGGCTTTTGTTGGTGGGACTGAAGTGCAGCAGCTGAACTGGGAGGTTTAATTCAGTGCTGAGTGTACAGAGCAGCAAATGAGATCTGCTGGGGAAAGACTTTTCCAACTGCTGCTCCTCGTGGCTTTGGCTTTCTTTGGCATTACAGCTACTGAGTATTCCAATAGAGCTGATCCTTCAGCATCCAACAAAAAGCAATGAAACATTCACTGACTTCAGCAGGAGCAGGCTGGGACTGAAATTAAAATACTGACAAAGAAGGATGGAAAACAAACAAGACTGAAAAAAAACTAGCTCTGTGGTGGTTTTTGCAATAAATATTTATCTTCAGCTTCTTGTAAATATAATAGAAGAAGAATGAAAAGACCTTGTTTTCCTGGAGGAAGTCTGTGTTGTACCTAGTGCAGAAATGGATTTTTTTTATGTCTAAGTATTTGCCTATAATGTCATAATCTTTTTTTCCCACTAATTGTATTTAAAGTCTTGGGTCCAAGGGCTGTTTTTACCCTCTCTGCTGTACTGGTGCTCTGGGCAGTCCTGAGCTATTTTAGTATCCATGGTGAAGGAGAGCACTACAAATTTAAGTGAGGTAAATGGGGCTGTTAAAAGGTATTTTTGGTTAAAAGGCAGAAGGTGTTTTAATGCAAGAAAGCTCTTCTCCTTCGCTACCTGCTGTAGAAGGTGGATAATAGTGTTGGGGTTTTGGCAGTGTTTGGGGTGGGTTTTTTAAATGCTTCAATCTTATTGTTGAGCCACTTGAAATATGTTCCCTTTTCCTCTGCAGATAACAAGGAACTTTACCTTGCAAAAGCATTTCACAAGGCATTTCTAGAAGTTAATGAGGAAGGATCAGAAGCTGCTGCTGCCTCAGGTACCTGACTGAAAAGCAGAATTAAATCAAATGTCTGGTTATTCTGTGCTAATTAATTTTTTACAACTGACTTGCTGTACAGCTAGGAAAGCTAAATAGGAGGTAGCATGGAGACCCAGCATAGCAAGTGTGCTGCTTGCAGAAAAGAATTCTGCGAATGAGAAGTGCTGGCATCTTTGTAATGTGTTTTAAAAAGAATTTTGAGCTTCCTCTGAAAAACCTGTTCTTCTTTATTTTCTTTCTGTCAGGAGACTGCAATTTATGTTTCCTTTATGGAACTTGAGCATTCATCATTTTTCACCTGCTAATTGAGATGGTCAGAGGCATTTGATCCAGGAGAGTTAGAAGGAGATGAGGGTTGTTGCAACTGCATTTTAATAAGCTCATATTTAGAGGCACAAGATGGGAAATGTTGAATTCACAACCAGAGCTGTCCCCTGTTACTGCTGGGGGCAGGTGCTTGGTTTATATGATTGCCACATGGAAATAAGTTACATTTGTTGCCAATATGTGTCATTAGGTGAGGTTTAATTACCTCTGCCAGCCTTTGAGGAAAGGTAGAATTACTTGCCAGGTCTGGGTTGAATTGTTCCATTAACATGGACAGAGATTTCCGGTGTGCTCCAGTCTTTATGACAGTGGAGTGAAAATTTAGAAGTAAATGAAACACTAAGAATTAATAATAGTAATATCCTGGAGAAATCATGCACCTCTAAATAAAAATAGCAAAGAGCCAAATTCTGCCCAATTCACAGTTAATTTTACCTTCAGCCTCTGCATTATTTAAAAACTCCAGCCAAAAGCTTCAGGATCAGCCCATTTAATTTGTGCATATTCCCTGGTTATTAAGGGTTCCCTTTCCCTCTCCACTGCAGGCTGGGAGCTGTGTAAAACAGGTCAGCAGTGCTGGTTAATGCAGTGCACTCTCCCTCTGTGAGTGAGCAGGAGTCATAACTCCTCTGAAGGTTCTGGATCTTAAAATTTATATGCTGCTCCCTCAGCCTGGGAAATTGCAGCACTCTGCATTGTTAATCATTCTTAAAGCCAGAATAGGCAATTACTCTGCAAGTCTCTTTCCTTTTCAGTTAATATTTTCCTGCTATTTTTTGGGGTTGAGTGTGGGGCTTCAGTGGCTGCACAAATGTCTCTGCTGAGAGCAGGAGAACGGGCAGAGCTGTTTAACGAGTTGCCTGTGTTCTCTTTCCTCTAGGAATGATTGCCATCAGCAGAATGGCAGTGCTCTATCCCCAAGTTATAGTGGACCATCCCTTCTTCTTTTTGGTCAGAAACAGAAGAACAGGTGAGAATATTGCAGACTTCTCTGAGTTTTTCACAGCACATCCTCAAGTAGTCAAAGTAAAATTGCATGTTTTGACCAATGGACTGGGCTTGTTTTATGAATTTTCCTTCGTTTGTTTTAAAATACCCAATATTGCAAGACTCACCTTTTCCATGTCCCCGAATACTTCTCCAAATAAAACACCAAAATCTGACATAACGCTGAAAAACGTCCACAGAGTAGAAAAAATCACCGTTTTTGTTGTGAGAATGGAGTGTTACTGCCCTGAGTATCCATAATCATTGCATTCCCCGAGAGCTTGGCTGCAGTCAGACCAGAGAAATCTGTTCCCAGTACCAAATGATTTGCATAATGGAGGGCCATTACAGCTGTGAATAATTCTATTGTGCTCTCCAAGTGCTGTGTGGCAGGTGAGGGATGAGAGCAGCACTTGACAGCAAAAGGGGCAAGGATTAAGTAATTCCTTAGTCTCGTGTTTGTAATTTACTGTAATGATGTGGATGTGACTGGCTGATAAAACATTGCTGTGCACCCACAGAGTTTTTTTTTATGGGTCTGTGTTTGTGATCCCACCACAGGATCAGTGTTTACCAAACCATTTAGGTGGCAGTGACGTTTAGTCAGGTGAGGTAGAGTCACCTGTGGGACTTCATTCAAAGCGCAGCACTGAATGAGCCACTGAGAAGAGAATAAACTCCATCCCAGCTGAAACCAGGCCAGCAAGGCAGGAAAACAACTCTTAGGGGTTTTTTAAACCATAATAAATTGAGTATTCCTACTGTTGTAGACACATTAGACAAAAAATATATCTGTAGGAGGGTATCTGTCCTTTATTGCTACTCAATATCCAAAAGCATCCCCAAAAAGAAAAGTTCAAATCAGGACAGAGTGGAACTTGGTCACTATGGGGCTGTTCTTAACATTGCACAGGCGTTGTTGTTGCATGTAGAAAGAGGAGTTGCCAACAACTGTAGTAAAAACCTCAAAGCTTGTTTCTAATCCAGAAATGTGAGGCTGGAAACCTTTTGGAAAAAGTCGTGTTTGTTGCCCTCCTTCTCCAGACAAGCCCAAGTGCTCAGGTTTGGTTGCTGTCTTCAAACAGGGCTCTTGAGCCACTTCTGGTACTGAGTTCCGAGACATTTGATCCTATAAAAAATCATCCAGCACTGCTCTAGAAGTTATTGTTGGTATTCATCATCTTAAAACTTCTCTTCTTCTGGTTCTGACACCTTCCCTTCCCTTCCTCCTTTCCCTCTTTCTCCACAGGTACCGTGTTATTCATGGGAAGGGTAATGCACCCCGAGGCGATGAATTCAAGTGGCCATGACTTTGAAAAGCTTTAACTGCCACCAGCTACCAAAAGGAGGAGATAAGCACATAAAGTTTGAAGTTAATATATTTAAGGTTTGCTGTGTTTTCCCCCAAGATACTGTTTCAAAATGCTTTCGGATCTAACTGTGTGCAAGTCAGTTCCCAGAGGAAAGCTTACAGTATTAAAGTAATGGTTCTGTTTCTGTCATTGTGATTGCTGTGTCCTTAAAATAAAGTTGTGTACATGTCAACAACTGTTTCTTGTTCTAGTGAGTTGTAAAGCAGAAAACTGCAAATCCATTATTTGTAATTTTTTTACAGTCCAAAGACTGACTTGATCAATGAGACAGGAGCAGAATGTGTGCAGCTCTGAATAATGCAAATGGCAAAGCTTGGTGGGCGTTTCTAGAGCTGAAGAAGCACATGTGGACACTGTGATCTCATCCTGTCCCTGGCAGAGCAGGGCACAGCCTGTGATGCACTGCTTGATCAGAGAAAATGGAACAAATTAAGCCGAGTGGATTTGATTCTCTGACTGTGGTAGACTTTGTGTGAACTCTCCCACGTGGTTCTCAAGTGCTGCTTTTCTGGATGCTCCTGCATGTCACTCTGCCACTGACCTCCCCTAAGTGTTGATGCCAATAAAATCTGATCGCATGAATATTTGAGACCTGTCAGTGTAGAAAGCTCTGTGTGTGACTGAAGTAAAAGAGTTCAGTAGTAATGGCATTTGTGTGGACATATTTTTTCTCCCCCACAGCAGTTCTACTGTACAATATCTCATTTCAGGACTCTAGAATGCTCTTTCTCAAAAAAAACCACCCCAACTTAATTTTAAGTGTCTAAAAATGTTCTATTCATAAATAAATGTCTAAAGGAACAACATCATCCTTTCCATTTTCTAACTTTTTCTTGAGAACAGACTGACAGAGAGGAGAATGGCATGGAGCACAAGTAAATACTAGCAGGGGAGTTAGTTGCTGTTTCCATTTGGAAGAGGAGGAACAGCACCCACTGTCAGCACAGAGACATATGATTATTTCCTCCCTCATTGTGCAAAATACAAAAAGAACAGAGGTTATTAAAAAGGTGAGAGAGAATAGGAGAAAAGGAGGGAGGTGCTCCTTTGAAACAGATCATACATACAAACCTTTGGATAATAAATGGGTTTTTCTCAGTCAAGAGGAGTTTTATCTTTGGAATTCTATGGGAACAAATGTATTTTGGCTGAAGTACAAGTTGCAGGCTTCCCTGGCATTCACTCACTCCAGAACTGCAGAGATACTGCTCCCAAAGTTATTCATGCAAGAAGAACTTCCAAAATCTGAGACAGTGTTCAGTCTTTTTCTACTGCTGGTGCAACTCCTGCAGGTCAAACTGGGATGTGAGGGATGTTCTCCATAGAGGCTGGGAATGCTCCCTTGGAGAAAAAGGGCTTTTGAACATTTCTAGCCCTGCCTCCTTGAATTGTTTCACAAATGGAGTTCCTAAGTGTGTTGCTGGTGCTTATTACGTTTCTGTATTATAGTCTGGACTTGGTAAGACAGCTTTTGTATTCAAATTTAGATGAAAATGGTAATTTTAGGTCTATGTAGCTAAAAATGTTATGCTGGGGAGGGAAAAAGGGAGTGCTGCTCCGAAGGAACAGGGGCTAATTTTACCAAGACAAGAACTGTTTCACTGCAGGTAAAATGAGCTTTGATGTGGGTTACACAAGGGCTGGTTCTTCACATTTAAATAAATAAAACCTGTGGCTGTCCCCTCATGTCTGTAAAAGTGACCACGTGCTGAGGATCTCCTGTGGGTTTAATCTTAGGGGAGCCTGATTTTTAAGCTTTTAAACATTTGTAACATTTTTTTTCAGGCTGATTTTTGTGGTGTTCACTCTGACTTGGAAAGATAGAAGAAACCCTCAGTCGTGTTTATTTTCAGTCCATCAAAAGTTCTTCCTGACCAATTCTCTTTTCTTTGCATCAGTTCCTTGCAGTGTAGATGCTCCTTGCTGAGGGAAGGGCTGAAGACAGATTTGAGCTAAAGATTTGAATTTTGGAAGGACAGCTGCCAGGCAGAAGTGTTTATAGAGGATAGCAGGCAAGTGCACAGAATTCCCCAATGGAGTACAATGGAATGATGCAGAATCACAAATTCAAATCAAATTCCCAGAACTGCCTGAGCTGCAGCATAGGAGAACCAGCAGGAACAGAAATGCAAACCCTTGTGATTTCATTCGCTGCTCTCCCAGGCCTTACAGATACAAAATAGCCTTTTTCTGTTTCTTGGAAATTGAGAATTACCTGGTTTACAACAACATGAATTGATTTATTTCCATAGTTTTCAGCAGTAATAATATCTCAAGTATTGTTGCCAGTTAATAGGTATATGAATGCTATTCCATTATGGTTTTTACTCCAGATTTTATCTAATGTTCTTTTCAAAGATGCTACTGCTTTTTCACTACAAAACTAGCAAAATAATTTTGTCTTTTTTAGGCATCTTTTTTTTTGGTAGGGGGAATTTGTCAGTTGTAGCTCATCTATGAGCTTAGGCGTGTAGTCTTAAGTTTAAAACTGTTTTGTGTTGGACACTCTATCAGAAAATAAATCACTGAAACTTCTCTAATTGTGCTGATTAAGTGACCCGTGGTGTGACACTGCTGAGATCCTGCTGGGATGCAGCTGGAGTTGAAGCCTGAGATGCAGTTGCCTGATGGGATCATCTTCTCTTCCTTGCACATATCCTGGAGTCCAGGTGGGAATCCTTTTCAGAGGTGCAGCTGGGAAGGTTTTCCCTAGGAATCCCTTCAGTCGTGGTGCTGCAGCTGAAGATTGATTTCTTTGACTGCTAGGATCCCACTTGTACAGGACCTTGGGCACCTGAGGGTTTTTGCAGAGTCTGTATTCAACCAAACTTTGTCATGTGTGAATTAGAATGGGTTTGTTGCTGTTGCAAACACGAATTTTCACTCTCCTTCCACAAGCCTTGATAGTGGCAGAGTAAACTTTTGTGTCAGTGTCTGGGAATCGAGGACATGAGATTCCTCAGAGAAATAAGATCTTGGTGTTATACCAGAGACAAACAAACCCAAACTTAGTCAAGGCTCTTCTGGCTAATTTTTATTTGTTGGTGGTGGACAAAAGAAGAAACCACAAGATGTCACTCTATCCTAAGGAGCTGGGAAGGACTTTCCTTTTGACAGGAATCCTGTGGGAGTGTTGCAAAGCTGAATATCCTGAACAGGGCTCAAGTACAGGTAGATCTCAGCACAGTTAATGAGGGAGCATAGTTAGCCCCAGGTTCCTGGGATTCCTAATTACGGATGGGGAGAACAAACCCCCAGATGCCTGCTTTGTGTTACAAAATCACTCTGATTCTTGCTAAGGGATTCCTGGAGGAAGTTCATTGCTCCCAGGGGAATTTTTGTCCTGCATGATGCTTGGTTTGGGGTGAAATAACAGAAATGGGTTGTTCTTTAACCTGTCTCCACGGAAAGCCCTGGAACTGTACTGGGGTTATTTCGGAGAGCCACTGCTGCAGCAGGACCTACAATTTCTTTTCTACAGGAGAGAAATAGCTGGGGTTGAGTCATTGCTGTGGTGGCCCTATTCTGCTGATCTCTTTTGATTGCCTCTTAAACTTCCCCCCCCCCCCCCCCCCCCCCACCCCACCCCCCAGCATTCTGCCAGCAGCCG